>CM042155.1:1718056-1763056 GCA_023376005.1 Doryteuthis pealeii
ATGAAGTCCAATGTATATATTTTTATTTTCTCAACTGGGATTAATAAAAATCATACTATAAAGAATACATAACTTAATACGTTAATTCATTTATAAGTTTGATTATATATATATATATATATATATATATATATATATATATATATATATATATATATATATATATCGGACAGGTGTATTCTATATTTTCAGCTCCGTCTGATTGTTTATTTTATTTTAGCTTTTACAGATTTTTCCCTAACCGTTTTCCTCTCTCTGAAATTAAATTCAGTTATCATTTTTACCTTCAGAATCAACTTTACAAGTTTAGTTATTCTTCCCACTTTGAGTGTAACGAAGTGAATGAGGAGTCAATTTTATTCCAGCGAGAGAAGAAGAACAAACAAAAAATCTGTTGAATACAAAAACTCGCTTCTTTCTTTTTCACTGTCGCTATAATTGAATCAACGAGAAACAGCTGACCGGGTCAGGAACATTATGTTTACTAGCGACACCAGATAGTAATTCAAAACGAAAGGATTGCTTGCTTGCTACTCTCACTTTTTGGGCTTGCTTTTTTTACACTTCCTTTACGCCCCCCACCTTTTTGTCGTTCCTTTTACTTTTTAGACAAAAGGAGAAAGGGGAGATAATCGGCTTTAATATGTACTCGATCAACTTTTATATAATGTAGTCTATCAGAATTAAAATGGCGGTTCGTTCGTTCACCCACATCCGCACTGTCATTTCCGAACGTAAATCTATCTAGTCAGCCACATGGACAGAAGAAGTATGAGGAACCTAGTAAAAATCAAACTAAGTAGTCTGTCTGTTAGTCTATCTCGCTAATTGCTAGCGACCACTCGAGACGACCAGTCGAGGCGACCCGTTATTTATCATGCATGGAAGTGGGAGCTTGTTTCATAAGGTACCCGAGTGCATACATACATCACACAACTTTGCCTTTGTATATATATATAGAGAAAAACTAACAAAAAAAAAAAGAAAAAGAAAAACCCAAATTAATCTTTGAAATATATTGTCTGAGGGGGGGGGGTCAATGTTAGAGGGTTTCCTGGGCGATTTCACGAAACAAGAAGGAGTTTCCCCTCCAGGGCACAAAAAAAGAGAAAAACAAAGAGCCTGGGCAAGATGTATGGAGGCCCTGGGTTGCCCAAGTGACAGGGCCCCCCTCTCTGCCTTGCTGGCGTGATCCGAAGGAATGGTGAACCAATACATTCGGCGTCAGTTTGGCTGCAGGAGTTGCCAGTTAGTGTTTTACACACTGAACTGCCTAACGAAGCCCAAGCCGTGATTTCTGTCAGGGTTTTCTCCCTTAGCCTTTTCCTATCCAGAGTATGACCACAAAGGCAGTAGGGGTTATTTAGACTATTACGCGCCCAGATATTTCTGTGCTCTCGCGTTAATCTGCTAGATGGCCGTTGAGCGGGAAGCTTCCTCCGCCCTTTCACAGGTTTTGTTTTTTGGTCCTGCTGGGTGTCTAGCCACCCTCCTTACCAGGCAAGCCTGGTGGGGATACCGGTTTAGTCGCCGATGATCCGACTATGGAGCAGGTTGTACGGGGTTACATAATACCCATAGCGTTTTGTGCGACCTGACATGAGGGTTTATATCATAAGTAAATTTATAAGTTTATATCATAAGTAAGTAAAATCATCAAAAGAGGAAAAAGAATAAAACAATTTGAAATGGAAACTTAGTTCAGTCCCCCTCAAATAAAATGTTACGTGCATCTATTAAATAATCATTTTGAATATTTTGCACATAAATTTTACACAAAATCGTAGGTATATATTTGCAAACGTTTAGTTTAACCTCTTGTTACTGAAAAAACGGTGAGAGTAAATAAATGATTTTTAAAACTGATTACATGGTTGTTCTTTATTCTATGTATTGTCGATTTTCGATATTGTGACCTAAGCAGTGACGTAGTTTCGGTTACAGGCAAATGGAGACCGAATCTCCATTATTAATAGATAATTATAGAAAAAAGTAAAAAATTACGGGAGAAAAGGATTAATTAATAAGTAAGAAAATTAATTTAGATTTTAATCAATAACAAAACTAGTGCACCTAATGTAGTCATTGTCTGTCAAGGTTGAAAATGAGTGTAACACATTTTTAAGAAAAAGAAATTTGCCCAAATCCCCCAACACACAGTCTCATCTATGTAAGAAACTTTTTTTCTCTCAAGATAGTTGGTTGGTTGGTTGGTTGGTTGGTTGGTTGGTTATATTTAACGATATGTCAATCCTTTTGATATTCTGTTTATCATTTCATGTCTGTTGTTGGTTGGTTGATTGGTTGGTTGGATTTTTTCGACATGTCAACCCTTGGTGTTTGTGTATGTATGTCCAGTGGAAACTTTGAAAATAAAACAATTAACGACAAAGTAAATATATATATACACATTCACTATCACCAGATCTTGCTTTTCGAGCAAAAAGTAATCGTGAAGATAATCAAAAAATAAAATTTAAAATGATAACAGCATGGACGTTTTGTTGTTGTTTTTTTTTTGCATATAATATTTTAAATAGTAGACATAATTTTTTTTCAAAGTGGCTGAAACAACGCAAGGTCTCTTTTTTTTTTTTTTTTTTTTTTTGCTTAGGGATTTTAATGGGACCTCCTGCGAGGATCCAATTCACGATTCAGTAATGATGGATCTGCGGGACGAACTTAAAAGAAAAAAACCTCTACCCAGGCGACGTCGGGTTGCCGCTTCTAGTTATTAATAATTATTAACTAATCATGCAAAACTAATAAAATTTGACCCAATTTTTGTTGTTCTGTAACATATGTTAACATAAAAATAGTGGCTAATTTGAGAACTTCTGACAAATTCAACCCAATATTGTATTTTTGTTTATTTTTGTTTTTTTGAAAGGTCACCATATTCTGTCATCTATCATCGTATATTCTCGTTATTTACGCAGTCTAAAATTCTCAGTTAACTACAGGCTTGTTGTCTACCAGTTTAGCGCAGGTAAATACACTATTTCCCAAAAATATTAAGTTCTTACCATATCAGAAACCAGCAGAATCACTCGGCGTTAAAAATGGTTTAGCTCAGTCAGTACAGCACTTGCCAAGGAATTGCAAGGTGCAGGGATCTGTGCGATGAAGCAAAGCATAAAAACTGATGGATAGTATTATCTGCGTTATTCGGACTATTGTCCTCGTCTTCATTGTTATCTGTACAACGTGTCGGCCGATGTGCCCTCCTGCCTTCTTCAGGTATTTCTTGTCGGACTCGGGAACCTTCTTTTCGAACTCAGGAGACATCACGGAACTTTGAACCTAACCCTTTATTCAGTCCACGGGGGTATACTGTTTTCATTCCGCTAATCATAGCTGGGGTACAGGTGTTAAGCTGTGTTAATTATTATTCTATGTTACTGCTGCCCCTGACCAGGATTGAACCTGCAGTCTAAAGATAACTGTCACTTAGAACTGTCTCAACCTAACTTCTCTATCAACTATTCAATGTGTCCAATTGGACAATCTAGTGTGAATTTTGGGAACTTATACACTTAATGTCTTGTTTTGCCTAGAATATCTATTAATAATGGAGATTCGCTTCCGGTTTTTGTCTGCAACAAAAACTACGTCACTGCTTACGTCACACTATCTAAAATCGTCATAACATAGAATAAATACACTCAAAATTTGAGCATGCAATGTTAGACAGTCCTCATTGGTTTTTTAAACAAGTTTTAATAAATACATACCTGGTATTATCTATCTATATATAGTTTGTTTTATTTTAATATATATTTAAAGTTATCAGAACTAATTTTCCATTTCAATTTTTTAAATTTTTTAAACTTTTTACTCCTTTAATAAGTTTATTTTATTTTTTACTCCTTTAATAAATTTGATGATTTTACTTTACTTATGATACAAATTCTCTGATATTAAATTTTCAACTCCCATCCCCTCAGGCAATATTTATTTTACGTCGCCCAGAGGGCGTTTTTTTTATTTTGCTAGTAATTGTAATTATAATTGAGCAGAAGGACTTAGATTACAATGATAATGAGATTTTATTTGAATGGAATGAACTCTGAGGTGAATAGATAGTCAAGTTGTAATTCCCAGCCGGATTCTCTACTGACTGAGCTGTGTAAAATATCATGAGGCGATTAATTTAATCAATCAATACTATATTTCAAAACGGGTTTGTTGTTATTTCTTTTCTTTTTTTTTTTTTTTTGGCTTCGGTACTCTAAAATAAAAACGTCAGATTTTAATCATCGTCGACGAAAAAGCAAAATTACGGTCATAAAAAGAGGATCCAATTTATGGCTAAATTGTAAAACGAGCCCCCACTTTAAAACTAATCATTCTCACAAAATAAAAACTTTTAGAATATACACATTGAAGTGAATATTAAAATAAACAAAGAAACTATATTTAGTATTGTAAAATAACGGGTACAAGAAAAATAAAACATTTATTGCAAAAACACGGACATAAAACGAGGGTTCAGTTTATTTTATGGTAGGAATTTACGAAGAAATAGTTAAGGATTACCTCAAAACGAAAAGAAAAATGCCCCCCCCCCTCGAGAAAAAATTAACGTGCTAATGACTTTCCCTTCTGTTACTATTCAAATTTTAATATTTAAATATCTTCTCAAATATAAATCAAATCTTCATTATTTTTGCATAAAAAGCAAGCTTAGTTGATTGTCAATGTGTGTGTATATATATATATATATATATATATATATATATATATATACTTTGTCATTGTTTTATTTTCTTACTTTCCCCCGGACATACGCACCTACGACCTCTCGCAACACCTAACATCTGTGGCATCATTATCAGAACCTTACTGATACCCACCCCACCTGGGGAGAAAAAAAGAACTCCCACTACCAACTTCTACTAACATCAACAATTGACCACCACTCCCCTATTCACGACCCCTAACTCACCAGTATGAAAATGTTCACCGTTGAAGCAAGAACTCAATCCATCGTCCTGAGGAAGGTCTAACAGACCGAAACTTTATAACGTCGACCTCACTACTCACAATAAACATTCATTTTGTACAACATCCCGTGTTTGTCTACCTTTCTCCACATACATACATACATACATACATACATACCAACTGTACTTTATATCTATATACACTCGTGAACAAAATAAATGGGCCAAGCAAGTATTATACATTTTATTGTACAAAAAGCTAAATTAAACAAAATACAATTGAACAAAAAACAAAAACGAGTCTTATATACACAGAACAAGACATTTACTTTAATAAATGCTTAGTATGAAATCGCCTTCCCCTTTGATTTCTTTAAAAGATTAATCCTTTTAACCATGCTCTCAACCAACTTGGAACACTGTGAAGAGGGAGATGCTATTCCATTCATTTTACAGGGCTTCCCACAGTTTTTCTTTGTTCGAAAAAGTTCTTCCAGCCAATGCACGAGATATTATGGCCCAAATATTCTCAATTGGGTTTAAATCGGGGTTTTGGCCAGGCCAAAACATCACATCAATTGAATTATCGGCAAGCCATTTTTTAGTGACTTCTTTGCGCAACTTTTTGAAGAAAATCCCATTTCCTTCAATCGTCTAGATATTGTCATTCTAGAAATGGAATTTCCATCCGCTGTTTTGAATTGTTTGCTATTGTCAACATAAGTTTTCTTTCGGTCCTTTTAAACAGTCATTTTAAGCCTGTGGTCGTCCTTCACAGTGGATGCTCTAGGGCGACCAGATCCAGATTTCCTTTTTACTGAAACTTCGATTTCGAACCTTTGATCAATTCGCTTCACAGCAGAGAGAGATGTCACAATTTCTTTTATCAAAATATCGAAAATCTGCTTGTAAGTCATATTAGAATGCCTTAATTCTGCAATTCGGTTTTTCATATCCTCACCCAGATGCGGTCTTACCTTTTTAGGACTCATTTTTACCACTAAATTATTATATACTATAATATTAATGATCTGAAAAATAGGAATTTGCAGTTAAATTTCAGTAAATTCCTGAAAAATATCGAAAAATCTATTTTCTTCCTTCTTTCAATCTTGGCCCAATTTTTCTGTTCACGAGTGTAGATGGGGCAAAATGATATGATACATTTGTAGTGAGTAACGTGCTAGGCCATGACATCGTCATGAGTTCGAATACCAGTCTCGCAATTACGTTCACTTATGGACTAATACCATTAGGAAATTTATGAAGCCCTTCATTCTCACAGCAATTGTTTAACTCTTTTCCCACTTTAATCCACTCACAGCGACTCTTTCACCGCTGAAGGTTAGTTCATTATAATTGAACAGAGGGACTCAGATTACAATGATAATAATATTTTATTTGAATAGAATGAGTTCTGAGGTGAATAGATTAGTGCAGTTGTGGTTCCCAGTCGCATGCTCTACCGACTGAGCTGTGAAAAAAATTCATCATGATTGGCTCACTGGTGTAGGCGGCAACTGGTTGTACACAAACGAACAGAAATTGCCATTTAGGTGAAGTTAAACTGTCTCGGTAGAAAAGTAAAAGATGTCACTGAATGTCTAAGAGGTGCGGCTGTCAGATGACACGAGATTTGTTCGCCGTTTTATCACTGACACTCCCAACTCCAAGAAATGATGGGATGACAGGTTCATGAGATGTGGGATGCAAAGTTCCGTCGGAAACTATCCTTTTATTGCGCGGGGGGGGGGGGGGTAAATTTGACAGTTTCCATAAAAGGAAAAGTAAACACAATACCCTATCTGGGCAGACCCCGTAGCGTAATGGCTAACGTGCTGGACTACGAGATCGTATTTGTTGGTTGGGTGGGTGGCTGGTTGGTTGCGTTTTTACGGCATATCAACTCATTGGGTTATTTTATGCCGAAGACGTTTTTATTTTATTCATTATTGATGGTTACTGTTGTATCGTTGAGGTGGTAAAAGATACACAGAGAAATAGTGTGCTTGAGATATATTTTATTCAGTACTTGTATCTGGTGCTAACAGATACTTATTACATTTCTAATGCATTTTTATAGTAAAAATCATTTCCAATGCATTTTTATAGTAAAAATCATTTCAATGCATTTTTATAGTAAAAATCATTTCTAATGCATTTTCATAGTAAAAATCATTTCCAATGCATTTTTATAGTAAAAATCATTTCCAATGCATTTTTATAGTAAAAATCATTTCCAATGCATTTTTATAGTAAAAATCATTTCCAATGCATTTTCATAGTAAAAATCATTTCCAATGCATTTTTATAGTAAAATCAAAATCATTTCAATGCATTTTCATAGTAAAAATCATTTCCAATGCATTTTTATAGTAAAAATCATTTCCAATGCATTTTTATAGTAAAAATCATTTCCAATGCATTTTTATAGTAAAAATCATTTCAATGCATTTTTATGGTAAAATCATTTATAATGCATTTTATGGTAAAAATCATTTTTAAAACGCATTTTTTATAGTAAAAATCATTTCCAATGCATTTTATAGTAAAAATCATTACCAATGCATTTTTATACTTGTTGTATCTTTGAGGTGGTAAAAGATACACAGAGAAATAGTGTGCTTGAGATATATCTTATTCAGCAATTGTATCTGGTGCTAACAGATACTTATTACATAAAAAACAAAAAGTAGAACAATTCACAAAGACAAACTTACCATAATGAGGAGGGTCAAATGTATGTAGTCAAACGCAGTGATTTAGTCCGAATATAATTTTCCCCCGTTTCTATCACTGCTACGTCGACCATTATAGGCTATAAGCCAGTCCATCCTGTAGGGGTGTTAACTCCTCTACAACAGTTACTAAATTTGTTTTAAACTCACCCTAAAACGTGACCCGAATTTGTTACATAATTCGTGGGTTGTTTACGAATTATGTGCTGTAGTGGAGTAAAATCTAAATAACGGTATTTGCCAATGGAAAGTTACCATTAAATCATAGCATTACCGTTATAGAAGTTATTGACATTAGTTAACCTTGCACTGACCTAGCCGCTGGTTTCTCATTGGCTAAGGGAAGGGCGTGTCAAGAGGACTGAGTTAGAGTAGTTAGATTTTTGCGGTTAGTCGAAGGGGGCAATAAGGCTCCTTCTCACCACCCGGTTGAACCCTTTTGGGTTTTCGAGTAATAAAGACGTCTGAGAAAAAATAAAGGAAGTCTTGCGTTATCATTTAGAAACAAAGGCTAGACGGACGGTCGGAGAGGCCCCCTACAATTAATCAGCTGTCGCATCAAGCCCTTATCACCTATATAATTGTTCCGACCTTATTGCCCTTATGGCAAGTCCCAACCCTTTTTATTATTTATGTGGTAGAAGGCGGTGGCTTAAGGTCTTGTTCTGGGTATAACGTAAACACTATCTGATGGTGAGACTCCAGTTCTAGGACTCTGGGGAATGTGGAGTACCCCTTAATGACCATTACTCACAGGTTCACTCTGACACCTGTTAGATTCCATAGCCACTCTGCATTAATAGCTCAGCTTGGCTCCGTGTGGTAAAGTTGGATGCTGATGATAGGTGTTGGGCTCCACCTCAGACGCAAAAATAATCTCCCTAGTCTAATGGTAGTGAAAAGTGAATAGACTCCCTCGCTACCCGACTGATACCGACAATAGCCACTCTGCATTAACAGCTCAGCTTGGCTCTGTGTGGTAAAGTTGGATGCTGATGATAGGTGTGGCGCTCCACCTCAGACGCAAAAATAAGCTCCCTGGTCTAACAGTAGTGAAAAGTGAATTGACTCCCTCGCTGCCCGACTGATACCGACAATAGCCACTCTGTATTATTAGCTCAGCTGAGATTCGTGTGGAAAAGTGGGGAACTGATGATAAGTGTGGCGTTCCACTTCAGACACAAAAATAATCTAGCGCTAGTGAAAAGTGAATAGACTCCCTCGCTGCCCGGCTGATCCCGACAATTGGCTACTCCGCCAACTTCACCTTTTTTTTAAAGGTCTATGACTTCTGAGTCATGAGTTTAATTGAGTGACAGTGATAGTTGAAAGTGTTTGAGTTTTGTTTAACGGCGTATCAACCTCTGTGGGTCATTTAATTCCAGAAAGCGTTATGTAGAATGTTTTTCGTGTGGATTTTCAGTCTTTAGAGTAACGGTGGTATTCGGTTTTGTTTTGTTAGATCTTGTTGAAAAGGTTGCTTTTTTTTTTTTTAGAAAATTCAAAATGTCTTCTGTTTTGATATTTTTTGAAGAGGTCTTTTAAGTTTTTTGTCTGGTAATATTAATAGTTGAAAGAAAGCAATAATTCAAAACTAAAATAAGACGCTAATGTGAAGGTTGAGTCAGAAATTGGCTGGTCAGTGTCAGAAATGGGTGGTGAAAGCCACAGACTGATGGATTGTCGCTAAAGATACATACGGGGGTGGTTGTGTTTGGTTTGACTTGTTGGACTACTACTCTGCCTTCAAAGGTTTATAATTTGATTGATAGACAAGAAACAGTGATGTTACAGAGTAAACAAGAAACAATACACGTTGCTTCACTCGCTAGAGTAGAAATAAAGACCCAAGTTGCATTAAAAACAAAGTAGGCATGCGCAAAAGACGAAGTTAAAGGGAGATAAATGAAATCTCTCTCTCTCTCTCTCTCTCTCTCTCTCTCTCTCTCTCTCTCTCTCTCTCTCTCTCTCGGGGGGTCCGGTGTGCTTCGGCCACTGGACCGGGTTAAAGTACAATTATTTCCCCCAGGCAACACCTGCCCCTTGACTTAAAGGGCCAGGCCTGGGTTTATTGACCAGCGCCTGAGGCGCTCCCTTGAGGGGGAATGCCGAAGGGATCGACGCAATTTTTGTTCTTTCCCACCCATCAGCTTCGGCTTGTTAAAACGAGTCCTTGTGCCCAGTCCATACAAGTGGAGTATGCGACAAATATACTCTCTCTCTCTCTCTCTCTCTCTCTCTCTCTCTCTCTCTCTATCTATCTATCTATCTATCTATCTATCTTCAAAGGGCATTGGCCTCAATGTGAACACAGACAAAACTGAGTTCATGTGTTTTAAACAAGATGGAGACATCCCCTCACAGGATAATAAGCCTAAAAAAATAGTAGACTAGTTCACATACCTAGGTAGATATATCTCATCTACAGAAAGCAATGTCAACTTGGTCAGTGAAAATTGGGAAAAATTTCTCAATTTCATACAGTAAAATTACGCTGCGTAACCAAGAAAACACACACACACACACACACACACACACCACACACACACACACCACACACACACACACACAAGGACACGCGTTCTGAAACAGTTATTGGTGTTCCCAGAGTGAAACGCAGTTATTTTTAAGTAAAAATGTGGAAAACCAATCTTTTCCTTAATCCTTTTAGTCTTACGTAAACGAAAAGGAATAATTTTGCTTGTGCATAGATAATTCTACCATGAGACACGTTTGTATATTCTCCTAATACCATTCATATGTTACTATATAAGTTAAAAGAAAGGAAATGAATCCGACTGTATGAGTATAGATAAAAGGATATGAAAACAACACAATATGCTGTTAAAGTGAAAAGATTTTATATCATATTCATAGCTAATATTAAAAAATATTTCGATTTATAAAATCATCTTCAGATCTTGTTTATACTCCAGACTTATTTTCTAAAAATCCGTTGCAGACCTACCGTCAACTCATCCTGTTTGAAAAAGAGAATTTGTCTATCATCGAGTTTAGAATATGTGTTCTTTTTTCAAAAACTGTTACAATAAGAGATACATAACTGTCGCTGACCGAGAAAAGCGTTAGCGGATGTGCTTATATTTGAAACTTCCGCATAACTTTTTTGCAACATCAATGTTTTCGTTTTAAATTCATATTACTTTCGTCTCTGCTATTGATAAGTCTGGAGTATAATAAGCTCTGAAGATGATTTTTATAAATCGAAATATTGTTCAATATTAGCTATGAATATAATATAAAATCTTTTCACTTTAACAGCATATTGTGTTGTTTTCATATCCTTTTGCCAACATCTCAAAATCCGCTACAATAAAGTGGTGACCGACAAAAAAGATATACACATTGTGGTGACCGACAAAAATACGGCGGGAATGCCCCCATTGGAAAATAATGTAACAACTTTCGTTCTCTTTTTTGCAAAATCAAGTTTTTTTTGTTTTGAACTCATTTGACTTTTATCTCCGATCACAAACACCACGGAGTAAACGGACTCTGAAGATAATTTTTGTAAAATCGAAATATTGATAAATATCAGCTATGATTATGTTATAAATTGTTTTCTCTTTAACAGCATTGTGTGGTGTTTTCATTCCATCTTGTTCATACTCATACTGTCGGATTCATTTCCTTTCTTCTAACTTATATCCTTTTATATATACTCATATGTTACTATGTATACAAAAGGTTAAATGAGCTTATCTTCTCTTTCTTTCCATTGTTTTTAATGTCAATACATAATAATTATGCTAATTCTAATATTGGTCCTTGGAGAGAATGGACTCAACTATGTATCTTCCCTACCACCAAGAACCCCAATAGAATTTTTATAATATATCCAGAATATTTGTTAAGTATTTTATATTACAGAAAATAGCCCGTCTTTATATGTAATGAAATGATAATTTTTAAATATATAAAGATCTTGGAAAATATATGTTTAATAATATATTTTAGATTAATTGCATAAATCTTTATTCATGATAAAATATTGTGTGCAACATGCCACCTTCCAGGCTTTTAAAATGGACCATAACATTCTTGAATGAATAAAAATTGATTTTATTTGTATCAATTCAAAGAAAAATATTATTTTTAAAACTACAAACAGCGTATGAGTCGCACAGGGGTCTGTGCGGTAAAGTGAGGAGCTGATGGTAGGTGTAGCGTTCCATCCCAGACGCTAATATAATCTCCCTGGTCTAGCGCTAGGGAAAAGGGTATATACTCCCTCGCTGTATGGTTACTTTTTTACTCACTAGACACAATTGATAACAATGAAAATTCTGAGAAAAGATAGACATATACCCGGATCTTGTCAGACGAAGGGGATGGTGATACCAATTGTAGCTAGGGTTCAATCTATAGGTTAAAACGGTTAAAAAAATGAGTTTTAAAAATTGAGTTTAAAAATTGAGTTTAAAAAAATTGAATATCAATAAAGCATGACTAGAACAAAACGTCTTTGGCACAAAATAACCCAACAAGGGTTGACATGCCGTAAAATCAAACCAAGCAAAGTAAACCAATCAATAAACATACATAATAAACCATAAGTCATGTTTATATGGCATCAAATATTCATATCGAATACGAATAATTTATAAACAGATCTATTTAACCCATAGATGGGACTTTAACAGGTACAGCCACTCCGGGTCAGGGTGAACCAGGATGTAATGGCAATGAACGGGCACTCCACACTCCCAAGATCTCCATATTGGAAGACAAAATAGAATTATCTCCCTTTTCACATTGAGGGAGGAACATTCCCACCACAGCAGCTACCAATGGTACCTGGCTTTGTTCCCAGACCTCCTGAAAAATAGAAAGTGGTTGTTCAAACCTTTATTCATGTTGTGACTCTTTTCTGGTTTGGGACGGAAATTTGGTTCCCTCTTTGTATGTTGTATAATTAAATATTATATTATATTAATTGACTTGCCTTTTGTTATGTATTAGAAATACATTAACGAGAAGATTGCGAGTGGTTGTAATAATAGTTTATTATTACAATGAATACAAATAACAAAAATGGCTCTCGGCCGGCAAGGTAAAAAGTCTCTGAGGGTAAAAGAGGATTGGTAAAGATTACTTATCTTCTGAAAAGTTGTAGCACGTGGGTTTACATCCGAGAATACGAAAACAACCTTCGGGGGTGGAGATCACCTCACATACACTGAGCTAATCTTCGTGTTGTTCTTTTATACGTACTCATTTGCATACGTGAGGGATTATCCGGTTCTTCCCTTTACAACACCTTTTCAAACACAATTTTCAAACACATTTTTTAAACTCATTTTTTTTCTACTTAACCTATGGATTGGACCCTAACAGGTACTACCACTCCAGGTCAGTATGGGCTTGGGAGCAATGGCAATGTTGGGATATCCCACACTCTCCAATGCTTCAAATTGGAACTTCCCAATCTCTCCAACTGTCCATCTAGCCTAAGTAAGGACCAAAATGGATTGTTGCATGTTATGGACTGCTCAGGTGTTAGCCCTTAAGCATCACGGGTCGCAACCCATGGCCAACAGCTGGTCCATATTCGAAGATATTTAAAAATTAGAATATACATAGAAATAGCATTGAAATTCTACTTAAAAATATCCAGCATTTGTAAATCTCAAAAGTAAACAAATCAATATATTAGGGTTTCCCTCCTCTACCCAGGCGATGCTAGGTAGCCGTTTCTAGTGTAAAATAATTTCATAGAAATAGCATTGAAATTCTACTTAAAAATATCCAGAATTTGTAAATCTCAAAAGTAAACAAATCAATACATTAGGGTTTCCCTCCTCAACCCAGGCGATGCTAGGTAGCCGTTTCTAGTTTAAAATAATACAGAAATAAACAGGAATCTATTGCTAACAGGAATAACCAGAATAAACTGATGCCACCCCCACCTCCACCCGCCTTTATTTCTTGGTCTCTTCATATTTTATGACTCATATTATAAATATTATTGTATGTGGTTGATTTGAACTAATTTACTGCTTTTTCTTTTCTTTTCTTTCTTTCTTTCTTTCTTTTTTTTACAATGTTTCGAAGGCCGGAGGGTAAACGGCCGAAAGCACTGTGGAAGAATGACGAGGAAATTAGTCTGTACCAACCACATACAATGATTAAATCATCTCTTCTAATAAAATTCAGACCAGGACTATAAATAGTGTTACATAGTTATTTACTAAGCGTAGCTTAGCTGCGGCACAAGGCCAGAAGTATGGGGCACCCAGTGAGAATCGTACTCACTTACAATGGTTTGCTAATCTAGTTTGCTAACCATTACACCATTTGTACATATAGTTATTTACTAAGCTTAGCTTAGATGTGGCACAAGGCCAGAAGTATGGGGCACCCAGTGAGAATCGTACTCACTTACAATGGTTTGCTAATCTAGTTTGCTAACCATTACACCACGTGAGATGCCCAAATAGTTATTTACTAAGCTTATCTTAGATGTGGCCAGAAGTATGGGGCGCCCAATGAGAATCGAACTCACTAACTATGGTTTGTAAATCTAGCTTGCTAATNAATTATACACCACGTGCGGACATTTATTATTACTAAGCGTAAGCAGCTCGACACAATTGCAGAAAGTATGGAGCACCCAGTGAGAATCGTAATCGTCACTTACAATGGTTTGCTAATCTAGCTTGCTAACCAATAAAGCGTACGTAGTGCGCGTGAAGTAGTATATAAATACTAAATAGTTATAATGCGTGTCTTTATACTTTCATCTAGTTCTGTCTGGGTAATTGTTAGCAATTAGGTCCGCAAAGCCTATACGATTGAATTAGCGAGTTCGATTCCTTCGCAAAATGAGCGATATCCTCTATAGAAGAAGTCGCTTTTGAGAGCGTGTGAGATCAGAATGTTCTGTCTGTCTGTCTCTCTCTCTTCAAAAGCATTGGCCTCAGTGTAAGCTCTATACAACTGTATTTAATCAGTGAGACGTCCCTCGCAATTTAATCCTCAAAATATAGTGTAGATAGTTCACGTATCTAGTAGGAAAAATCTCATCTACAGAAGCATCTCAATTGTATGCGTCGTGATAATAGCAGTGAATGCGCGTCGTGATGAATATCTGATCTCACTCATAAGATAAAGCGAGAAATCTTCCAAACCGTATCGATGCTACTGTACGCGGCACCACCAGCGCAGCAATGCATGTCAAGTAAGAGATAATGAGCAGCTACGAGGTGATCCCTGCCTCCTATTAAACAAATCTCCAATGATAGAACAAGGACACTGGACACATTTGTAGAAATAGAACGAATTCAAATATTTTCTTTGAGGGACATCTTACATTATGACACACCAGTAGTGCCGGACCAGCGAAAAACCTACATGAATCAGCTCTTTGTGAGTGTGGTGCTGCGTAGAAGACCTGTGGGAGCGTTTGATGATACTTATTCTACAAAGAAATTTTATAAGTGTTCAATAATGGTTTAAAAAAGTTTTAAAATACTTATAAACATTTCTTTGGAAAATAAGTATCATTCAACGCTCCCAGCAGGTCTTCTACGCAGCATCCAGAATTCACAAAGAGCTGATTCATGTAGGTGTTTTCCTGGTCGGCCTACACTGTTCCGATATGTAGGTGTCCTCAGAAAATGTCACTTATGAATTCGTTCTTATTTCTACAATAGTGTCCGTAGTGTCTTGTGTTGTATCACTTGGAGGATTTGTTTAATAGGAGGCAGGGATCCGTTGTGAGGCCTCATATAACTTTTTCTATGATCTGTTAGGTTCCGGGTGCCGCCTACAGTAGCATCGATACGGTTTGGAAGATTCTCGCTTTATCTTATTGAGTGAGATCAGATATTCATATGATGGATAATCTGTCTTTCATATGCGTGATTGAGATTGCTTTCGTGTAGATGATGATTTCTACCTAGATACGTGAACTATTCTACTAATTTTTGAGGCTTTTATCCTGTGAGGGATGTCTCCACCCTGTTTAAAACACATGAACTCAGTTTTGTTCTGAGTTCACATTTGAGGCCAATGCCTTTTGAAGGAGAGAGAGACAGACAGACAGACATTCTGATCTCCCACCAGAGACAGATTAACACAAGGCCTTTTTAATTGATATCCATCGAGGATCGAAACTCGCTATTCAATCGTTATGGATTTGCGGAGACTAGTAGATTGCTAACAATTACACCACGACAAGAAATAGATGACAAGTATAAAGAAAGCAACTTATTCACATATATTAGTAATTATATAACACTATTCAGGCACCTCCATGTGGTTTAATGGGTTAGCAAGCTAGATTAGCAAACCATGTAAGTGAGTTCGATTCTCACTGGGTGCTCCATACTCTGCCATTGTGTCGCAAGTAAGCTACGCTTAGTAAATAACTAAATGATACCGCACGTTGTAATAATTAGCAAGCTAGATTTACAAACCATAGTTAGTGAGTTCGATTCTCATTGGGCGCCCATACTCTGGCCCACATCTAAGATAAGCTTAGTAAATAACTATTTGGGCATCTCACGTGGTGTAATGGGTAGCAAACTAGATTAGCAAACCATTGTAAGTGAGTACGATTCTCACTGGGTGCCCCATACTTCTGGCCTTTGTGCCACATCTAAAGCTAAGCTTAGTAAATAACTTATATGTACGAAAGTGTAATGTTAGCAAACTAGATTAGCAAACCATTGTAAGTGAGTACATTCTCACTGGGGCCCCATACTTCTGGCCTTGTGCCGCAGCTAAGCTACGCTTAGTAAATAACTATGAACACTATTTATATCCTGGTCTGAATTTTATTAGAAGAGATGATTTAATCATTGTATGGTTGGTACAGACTAATTTCCTCGTATTCTTCCACAGTGCTTCGGCCGTTTACCTCCGGCCTTCGAAACATTGTAAAAAAAAAGAAAGAAAGAAAAAAGAAGAAAAAAAGGAAAAAGCAGTAAATTAGTTCAAATCAACCACATACAAAATTATTTATAATATGAGTCATAAAATATGAAGAAGACCAAGAAATAAAGGCGGGGTGGTGGGGGGTGGCATCAGTTTATTCTGTTATTCCTGTACAATAGATTCCTGTTTTTTCTGTATTATTTTAAACTAGAAACGGCTTACCTAGCATCGCCTGGGTTGAGGAGGGAAACCCTAATGTATTGATTTGTTTACTTTTTGAGATTACAAATTCTGGATATTTTAGTAGAATTTCAATGGCTATTTCTATGAAATTATTTTACACTAGAAACGGCTACCTAGCATCGCCTGGGTAGAGGAGGGAACCCTAAATATTGATTTGTTTACTTTTGAGATTTACAAATGCTGGATATTTTTAAGTAGAATTCAATGCTATTTCTATGTATATTCTAATTTTTTAAATATCTTCGAATATGGACCAGCTGTTGGCCATGGGTTGCGACCCGTGATGCTTAAGGGCTAACACCTGAGCAGTCCATAACATGCAACAATCCATTTTGGTCCTTACTTAGGCTAGATGGACAGTTGAGAGATGGGAAGTTCAATTTGAAGCATTGGAGAGTGTGGGATATCCAACCATTGCCATTGCTCCCAAGCCCATACTGACCTGGAGTGGTAGTACCTGTTAGGGTCCAATCCATAGGTAAGTAGAAAAAAAATGAGTTAAAAAATGTGTTTGAAATTGTGTTTGAAAAGGTGTTGTAAAGGGAAGAACCGGATAAATCCCTCACGTATGCAAATGAGTACGTATAAAAGAACAACACGAAGATTAGCTCAGTGGTGTTGAAGGGATCTCCACCCCCGAAGGTTGTTTTTCTATTCTCGGATGTAAACCCACGTGCTACCAACTTTCAGAAGATAAGTAATCTTTACCAATCCTCTTTTACCCTCAGAGACTTTTTACCTTGCCGGCCGAGAGCCATTTTTGTTATTTGTATTCATTGTAATAAATAAACTATTATTACAACCACTCGCAATCTTCCGTTAATGTATTTCTAATACATAACAAAAGGCAAGTCAATTAATTAATATAATATTTAATTATACAACATACAAAGAGAACCAAATTTCCGTCCCAAACCAGAAAAGAGTCACAACATGAATAAAGGTTTGAACAACCACTTTCTATTTTTCAGGAGGTCTGGGAACAAAGCCAGGTACCATTGGTAGCTGCTGTGGTGTGGAATGTTCCTCCCTCAATGTGAAAAGGGATAATTTATTTTGTCTTCCAATATGGAGATCTTGGAGTGTGGAGTGCCCGTTCATTGCCATTACATCCTGGTTCACCCTGACCCGGAGTGGCTGTACCTGTTAAAGTCCCATCTATGGGTTAAATAGATCTGTTTATAAAATTTCGTATTCGATATGAATATTTGATGCCATATAAACATGACTTATGGTTATTATGTATGTTATTGATTGTTTACTTTGCTTGTTTGATTTACGGCATGTCAACCCTTGTTGGGTTATTTTGTGCCAAAGACGTTTTGTTCTAGTCATGCTTTATTATATTCAATTTTTTTAAACTCAATTTTAAACTCAATTTTTAAAACTCATTTTTTTAACCGTTTAACCTATAGATTGAACCCTAGAGCTACAATGGTATCACCATTCCCCTTCGTCTGACAAGATCGGGTATATGTCTGATCTTTCTCAGAATTTATTTGTATCAATTGTGTCTATGAGTAAAAAAGTAACCATACAGCGAGGGAGTATATTACCCTTTTCCCTAGCGCTAGACCAGGGAGATTATATTAGCGTCTGGGATGGAACGCTACACCTACCATCAGCTCCTCACTTTACCGCACAGACCCCTGTCGACTCATACGCTGTTTGTAGTTTTAAAAATAATATTTTTCTTTGAATGATACAATAAAATCAATTTATTCATTCAGAATGTTATGGTCCATTTAAAAGCCTGGAAGTGGCATGTTGCACACAATATTTTATCATGAATAAAGATTATGCAATTAATCTAAAATATTAATAAACATATATTTCCAAGTCTTATATATTTAAAATTATCATTCATACATATAAAGACGGGGCATTTTCTGTAATATTAAAATACTTAACAAATATTCTGGATTATTATAAAAATTCTATTGGGTTCTTGGTGGTAGGGAAGATACATAGTGAGTCCATTCTCTCCAAAGACAATATTAGAATGTAGCATAATTATATGTATTGACATTAAAAACAATGGAAAGAAGAGAAGATAAAGCTCATTTAACCTTTTGTATACATAGTAACATATGAGTATATATAAAAGGATATAAGTTAGAAGAAAGGAAATGAATCCGACAGTATGAGTATGAACAAGATGGAATGAAAACACCACACAATGCTGTTAAAGAGAAAACAATTTATAACATAACATAGCTGATATTTATCAATATTTCGATTTTACAAAAATTATCTTCAGAGTCCGTTACTCCGTGGTGTTTGTGATCGGAGTAAAAGTCAAATTGAGTTGCAAAACAAAAAAACTTGATTTTGCAAAAAGAGAACGAAAGTTGTACATTATTTTCCAATGGGGGCATTCCCGCCTATTTTTGTCGGTCACCACAATGTGTATATCTTTTTGTCGTCACCACTTTATTGTAGCGGATTTTGAGATGTTGGCAAAAGGATATGAAAACAACACAATATGCTGTTAAAGTGAAAAGATTTTATATTATATTCATAGCTAATATGAACAATATTTCGATTATAAAAATCATCTTCAGAGCTTATTATTCCCAGACTTATCAATAGCAGAGACGAAAGTAATAGAATTAAAACGAAAACATGATGTTGCAAAAAAGTTATGCGGAAGTTTCAAATATAAGCACATCCGCTAACGCTTTCTCGGTCAGCGACAGTTATGATCCTTATGTAACAGTTTTTGAAAAAGAACACATATTCTAAACTCGATGATAAGACAAATTCTCTTTTTCAAACAGGATGAGTTGACGGTAGGTCTGCAACGGATTTTTAGAAAATAAGTCTGAGTATAAACAAGATCTGAAGAATGATTTTATAAATCGAAATATTTTTTAATATAGCTATGAATATGATCATAAAATCTTTCACTTTAACAGCATATTGTGTTGTTTTCATATCCTTTATCCTATACTCTACATCGGATTCATTTCCTTTCTGTAAACTTAATATAACATATGAATGGTATAGGAGAATATACAAACGTCTCATGTAGAATTATCTATGCACAAGCAAAATTATTCCTTTTCGTTTACGTAAGACTAAAAGGATTAAGGAAAAGATTGGTTTTCCACATTTTTACTTAAAAATAACTGCTTTCACTCTGGAACACAATAACTGTTTCAGAACCGTGTCTTGTGTGTGGTGTTGTTGTGTGTGTGTGTGTGTGTGTGTGTGTTGGTTGTGTTGTGTGTGTTTTCTTGGTACGCAGCGTAATTTTACTGTATGAAATTGAAGAAATTTTTCCCAATTTCACTGACCAAGTTGACATTGCTTTCTGTAGATGGATATATCTACCTAGGTATGTGAACTAGTCTACTATTTTTTAGCTTATTATCCTGTGAGGGGATGTCTCCATCTTGTTTAAAACACATGAAACTCAGTTTTGTCTGTGTTCACATTGAGCCAATGCCCTGTGAAGATAGATAGATAGTAGATAGATAAGAGAGAGAGAGAGAGAGAGAGAGAAAGAGACGAGAGAGAGAGAGTATATTTGTCGCATACTCCACTTGTATGGACTGGGCACAAGGACTCGTTTTAACAAGCCGAAAGCTGATGGGTGGAAAGAAACAAAAATTGCGTCGATCCTTCGGCATTCCCCCTCAAGGGAGCGCCTCAGGCGCTGGTCAATAAACCCAGGCCTGGCCCTTAAGTCAAGGGGCAGGTGTTGCCTGGGGGAAATAATTGTACTTTAACCCGGTCCAGTGGCCGAAGCACACCGGACCCCGAGAGAGAGAGAGAGAGAGAGAGAGAGAGAAAGAGGAGAAGAGAGAGAGAGAGAGAGATTTCATTTATCTCCCTTTAACTTCGTCTTTTGCGCAGGCCTACTTTGTTTTTAATGCAACTTGGGTCTTTATTTCTACTCTAGCGAGTGAAGCAACGTTATTGTTTCTTGTTACCTGTAACATCACTGTTTCTGTCTATCAATCAAATTATAAAACCTTTGAAGGCAGAAGTAGTAGCTCCAACAAGTCAAACCAAACACAACCACCCCCGTATGTATCTTTAGCGACAACCATCAGTCTTGGGCTTTCACCACCCATTTCTACACTGACCAGCCAATTCTGACTCAACCTTCACATTAGCGTCTTTTTTAGTTTTGAATTATTGCTTTCTTTCAAACTATTAATATTACCAGACAAAAAACTTAAAAACCTCTTCAAAAAATATTTCAAAACAGAAAGACATTTTGAATTTCTAAAAAAAAAAAAAAGCAAACCTTTTCAACAAGATCTAACAAAACAAATCGAATACCACCGTTACTCTAAAGACTGTAAAATCCACACGAAAAAACATTTCTACATAACGCTTTCTGAAATTAAAATGACCCACAGAGGTTGAACGCCGTTTAAAAAAAACTCAAACACTTTCAACTATCACTGTCACTCCAATTAAACTCATGACTCAGAAGTCATAGACCTTTAAAAAAGGTGAAGTTGGCGGAGTAGCCAATTGTCGGATCAGCCGGCAGCGAGGAGTCTATTCACTTTTCACTAGCGCTAGATTATTTTTGTCGTCTGAAGTGGAAACGCCACACTTATCATCAGTTCCCCACTTTTCCACACGAATCTCAGCTGAGCTAATAATACAGAGTGGCTATTTCGGTATCAGTCGGGCAGCGAGGGAGTCAATTCACTTTTCACCTACTGTTAGACCAGGGAGCTTATTTTTGCGTCTGGGTGGAGCGCCACACCTATCATCAGCATCCAACTTTACCACAACGAAGCCAAGCTGAGCTGTTAATGCCAGAGTGGCTATTGTCGGTATCAGTCGGGTAGCGAGGGAGTCTATTCACTTTTCACTACCATTAGACTAGGGAAGATATTTTGGGCTGAGGTGGAGCCCAACACCTATCATCAGCATCCAACTTTACCACACGGAGCCAAGCTGAGCTATTAATGCCAGAGTGGCTATGGAATCTAACAGGTGTCAGAGTGAACCTGTGGAGTAATGGTCATTAAGGGTACTCCACATTCCCAGAGTCAGAACTGGAGTCTCACCATCAGATAGTGTTTACGTTATACCCAAAACAAGACCTTAAGCCACCGCCTTCACCACATAAATAATAAAAAGGGTTGGGAGCTTGCCATAAGGGCAATAAGGTCGGAACAATTATATAGTGATAAGGGTTGATGCGACAGCTTGTTTAATTGTGGGGCCTCTCCGACCATCCGTCTAGCCTTTGTTTCTGAAATGATAACGCAAGACTTCCTTTATTTTTTCTCAGGACGTCTTTATTACTCGAAAAACCCAAAAGGTTCAACCGGTGGGTGAGAAGGAGCCTTATTGCCCCCTTCGACTAACACGCAAAATCTAACTACTCTAACTCAGTCCTCTTGACACGCCCTTCCTTAGCCAATGAGAAACCAGCGGCTAGGTCAGTGCAAGGTTAACTAATGTCAATAACTTCTATAACGGTAATGCTATGATTTAATGGTAACTTTCCATGGCAAATACCGTATTTAGATTTTACTCCACACAGCACATAATTCGTAACAACCCCCACGAATTATGTAACAAATTCGGGTCACGTTTTAGGCGTGAGTTTAAAACAAATTTAGTAACTTGTTGTAGAGAGTAACACCCTACAGATGGACTGGCTTATAGCCTATTAATGTCGACGTAGCAGTGATAGAAACGGGGGAAAATTATATCGGGACTAAATCACTGCGATTTGACTACAACATTTGACCCTCCTCATTATGGTAAGTTTTGTCTTTGTGAATTGTTTCACTTTTTGTTTATGTAATAAGTATCTGTTGCAGCACCAGATACAATTCATGAATAAATATATCTCAAGCACACATATTCTCTGTGTATCTTTTACCACCTCAAAGATACAACAAGTATAAAAAAGCATTGGTAATGTTTTTACTAATAAAATGCATTGGAAATGATTTTTACTATAAAAATGCGTTGGAAATGATTTTACTATAAAAATGCATTAGAAATGATTTTACCATAAAATGCATTATAAATGATTTTACCATAAAAATGCATTGGACAAGATTTTTACTATAAAAATGCATTGGAAATTGATTTTTACTATAAAAATGCATTGGAAATGATTTTACTATAAAAATCGATTGGAAATGATTTTTACTATGAAAATGCATTAGAAATGATTTTTACTATAAAAATGCATTGGAAATATTTTTACTATAAAAAAATGCATTGAAATGATTTTTACTATTGAAAATGCATTGGAAATGATTTTTTACTATAAAAATGATTGGAAATGATTTTTACTATAAAATGCATTGGAAATGATTTTTACTATAAAAATGCATTGGAAATGATTTTTACTATGAAAATGCATTAGAAATATTTTTACTATAAAAATGCATTAGAATGATTTTTACTATAAAATGCATTGGAAATTATTTTACTTATAAAATATGCGATTGGAAATGATTTTTACTATAAAAATGCATTAGAAATTTAATAAGTAATCTGTTTAGCACCAGATACAAGTACTGAATAAAATATATCTCAAGCACCACTATTTCTCTGTGTATCTTTACCACCTCAACGATCACACAGTAACCATCAATAATGAATAAAATAAAACTCTTCGCATAAAATAACCCAATGAGTTGATATGCCGTAAAAACGCAACCAACCAGCCACCCACCCAACCAACAAATACGATCTCGTAGTCCAGCACGTTAGCCATTACGCTACGGGTCTGCCCAGATAGGGTATTGTGTTTACTTTTCCTTTTATGGAAACTGTCAAATTTTACCCCCCCCCCCCCGCGCAATAAAAGGATTATGTTCCGACGGAACTTTGCATCCCACATCTCATGAACCTGTCATCCCATCATTTCTTGGATGTGGGAGTGTCAGTGATAAAACGGCGAACAAATCTCGTGTCATCTGACAGCCGCACCTCTTAGACATTCAGTGACATCTTTACTTTTCTACCGAGACAGTTTAACTTCACCTAAATGGCAATTCTGTTCGTTTGGTACAACCAGTTGCGCCTACACCAGTGAGCCAATCATGATGAATTTTTTTCACAGCTCAGTCGTAGAGCATGCGACTGGGACCACAACTGCACTAATCTATCACCTCAGAACTCATTCTATTCAAATAAAATATTATTATCATTGAATCTAGTCCCTCTGTTCAATTATAATGAACTAACCTTCAGCGGTGAAAAGTCGCTATGTGAGTGGATTAAAGTGGGGGAAAAGAGTTAAACAATTGCTGTGAGAATGAAGGCTTCATAATTTCCTAATGGTATTAGTCCATAAGTGAACGTAATTGCGAGACTGGTATTCGAACTCATGACGATGTCATGGCCTAGCACGTTACTTCACTACAAATGTATCATATCATTTTGCCCATCTACACTCGTGAACAGAAAAATTGGGCCAAGATTGAAGAAGGAAGAAAATAGATTTTCGATATTTTCAGAATTACTGAAATTAACTGCAAATTCTATTTTTCAATCATTAATATTATAGTATATAATAATTAGTGGTAAAAATGAGTCCTAAAAAGGTAGACCGCATCTGGGGAGGATATGAAAAACGAATTGCAGAATTAAGGCATTCTAATATGACTTACAAGCAGATTTCGATATTTGATAAAAGAAATTGTGACATCTCTCTCCTGCTGGAAGCGAATTGATCAAAGGTTCGAAACGAAGTTCAGTAAAAAGGAAATCTGGATCCTGTCGCCCTAGAGCACCACTGTGAAGACGACCACAGGCTTAAAATGACTGTTTAAAAGACCGAAAGAAAACTTATGTTGACAATAGGAAACAATTCAAAACAGCGGATGGAAATTCCATTTCTAGAATGACAATTATCTAGACGATTGAAGAAATGGGATTTTCTTCAAAAAGTTGCGCAAGAAGTCACTAAAAATGGCTGCCGATAATTCAATTGATGATGTTTTTGGCCGGCCAAAACCCCATTTAAACCCAATTGAGAATTATTTGGCCATAATATCTCGTGCATTGGCGGAAGAACTTTTCGAACAAAGAAAAAACTGTGGGAAGCCCTGTAAAATGAATGGAATAGCATCTCCCTCTTCACAGTTTCCAAGTTGGTTGAGAGCATGGTTAAAAGGATTAATCTTTTAAAGAAATCAAAGGGGAAGGCGATTCATACTAAGCATTTATTAAAGTAAATGTCTTGTTCTGTGTATATAAGACTCGTTTTTGTTTTTTGTTCAATTGTATTTTGTTTAATTTAGCTTTTTGTTACAATTAAAAGTATAATACTTGCTTGGCCCATTATTTTGTTCACGAGTGTATATAGATATAAAGTACAGTTAGGTATGTATGTAGTGAGTATGTATGTTATGTGGAGAAAGGTAGACAAAACAACGCGGATGTTGTACAAAATGAATGTTTATTGTGAGTAGTAGAGTTCGACGTTATAAAAGTTCGTCGGTCGTTAGACCTTCCTCAGGACGATGGATTGAGTTCTTGCTTCAACGTGTGAAACATTTTCATACTGGAGTAGGGGTCGTGAATAGGGGAGTGGTGGTCAATTGTTATGGTATTAGTTAGAAGTGGTAGTGGAAGTTCTTTTTTCTCCCCAGGTGGTGTATCAGTAAGTTCTGATT
This sequence comes from Doryteuthis pealeii, assembly GCA_023376005.1. Classification (NCBI taxonomy): domain Eukaryota; kingdom Metazoa; phylum Mollusca; class Cephalopoda; order Myopsida; family Loliginidae; genus Doryteuthis; species Doryteuthis pealeii. The sequence goes on from CM042155.1 coordinate 1,743,506, forward strand.
AATGATGCCACAGATGTTAGGTGTTGCGAGAGGTCGTAGTGCGTATGTCGGGGGAAAGTAAGAAAATAAAACAATAACAAATATATATATATATATATATATATATATATATATATATAATATACACACACATGACAATCAACTAAGCTTGCTTTTTATGCAAAAATAATGAAGATTTGATTTATATTGAGAAGATATTTAAATATTAAAATTTGAATAGTAACAGAAGGGAAAGTCATTAGCACGTTAATTTTTCTCGGAGGGGGCGGGGCATTTTTCTTTTCGTTTTGAGTAATCCTTAACTATTTCTTCGTAAATTCCTACCATAAAAAAACTGAACCCTCGTTTTATGCCGTGTTTTTGGCAATAAATGTTTTATTTTTCTTGTACCCGTTATTTTACATACTAAATATAGTTTCTTTGTTTATTTTAATATTCACTTCAAGTGTTATATTCTAAAAGTTTTATTTTGTGAGAATAGATTAGTTTTAAAGTGGGGGTCGTTTTACAATTTAGCCATAAATTGGATCCTCTTTTTATGACCGTAATTTTGCTTTTTTCGTCGACGATGATTAAAATCTGACTTTTTATTTAGAGTACCGAAGCCAAAAAAAAAAAAAAAAAAGAGAAAGAAATAACAAACAAACCGTTTTGAAATATAGTATTGATTGATTAAATTAATCGCCGTCATGATATTTTACCACAGCTCAGTCAGTAGAGAATCCGGCTGGGAATTACAACTTGACTATCTATTCACCTCAGAGTTCATTCCATTTCAAATAAAATCTCATATCATTGTAATCTAAGTCCTTCTGCTCATTATAATTACAATTACTAGCAAAATAAAAAAAAACGCCCTCTGGCGACACGTTAAAATAAATAATTGCCTGAGGGGATGGGAGTTGAAAATTAATATCAGAGAATTTGTATCATTAATTAAAGTAAAGTCATCAAATTATTAAGAGTAAAAAATAAAATAAACTTATTAAAGAGTAAAAAGTTTTAAAAAATTTAAAAAATTGAAATGGAAAAATTAGTTCTGATAACTTTAAAATATATATTAAAATAAAAACAACTATATATAGATAGAATACCAGGTATGTATTTATTAAAACTTGTTTAAAAAAACCAATGAGGACGTCTAACATTGCATGCTCAAATTTTGTGTATTTATCTATGTTATGACGATTTTAGTAGTGTTGACGTAAGCATGACGTAGTTTTGTTGCAGACAAAAACCGAAGCGAATCTCCATTATTAATAGATATCTAGGCAAAACAAGACATTAGTTATAAGTTCCCAAAATTCACACTAGATTGTCCAATTGACACATTGATAGTTGATAGAGAAGTTAGGTTGAGACAGTTCTAGTGACAGTTCTCTTTAGACGCAGGTTCAATCCTGTCAGGGCAGCAGAACATAGAATAATAATTAACACAGCTTAACACCTGTACCCAGCTATGATTAGCGGAATGAAAACAGTATACCCCCGTGGACGAATAAAGGGTTAGGTCAAAGTTCCGTGATGTCTCCTGAGTTCGAAAAGAAGGTTCCCGAGTCCGACAAAAACCTGAAGAAGGCAGGAGGGCACATCGCCGACACGTTGTACAGATAACAATGAAGACGAGGACAATAGTCCGAATAACGCAGATAATACTATCCATCAGTTTTATGCTTTGCTTCATCGCACAGATCCCTGCACCTTGCAATTCCTTGCAAGTGCCTTGTACTGACTGAGCTAAACCATTTAACGCCGAGTGATTCTGCTGGTTTTGATATTGTAAGAACTTAATATTTTTGGGAAATAGTGTATTTACCTGCGCTAAACTGGTAGACAAAACAAGCCTGTAGTTTAACTGAGAAATTTTAGACTGCGTAAATAACGAGAATATACGATGATAGATGACAGAATATGGTGACCTTCAAAAAAAACAAAAATAAACAAAAAATACAATATGGGTTGAATTTGTCAGAAGTTCTCAAATTAGCCACTATTTTTATGTAAACATATGTTACAGAACAACAAAAATTGGGTCAAATTTATATTTTGCATGATTAGTTAATAATTATTAATAACTAGAAGCGCAACCCGACGTCGCCGTAGAGGTTTTTTTCTTTTAAGTTCGTCCCGCAGATCCATCATTACTGAATCGTGAATTGGATCCTCGCAGGAGGTCCCATATTAAATCCCTAAGGCAAAAAAAAAAAAAAAAAAAAAAAAGAGACCTTGCGTTTGTTTTCAGCCACTTTGAAAAGAAAATTATTCTACTATTTTAATATTAGTATGCAAAAAAAAAAACAACAACAAAAAACGTCCATGCTGTTATCATTTTAAATTTTAATTTTTTGATTATCTTGCCGATTACTTTTTGCTCCGAAACCAAGATTCTGGTGATAGGGAAGTGTATATATATATTTCTTGTGTCCGTTATTGTTTATTTTCAAAGTTTCCACTGGAACATACATACACAAAACACCAAGGGTACATGGTTCGAAAAAAATCCAACCAACCAATCAACCAAACCAACAACAGAACATGAAATGATAAAAGCAGAATATCAAAAGGATTGGACATATCGTTACAATAAACCAACCAACCAACCAACAACCAACCAACCAATATCTGAGAGAAAAAAATTTTCTTACATAGATGAGACTGTGTGTTGGGGATTGGAAAATTTCTTTTTTCCTTAAAAATGTGTTATCACTTCATTTTCAACCTTGACAGACATGACTAGCATTAGGTGCCACTAGTTTTGTTATTGATTAAAATCTAAATTATTTCTTACTATCTTAAGTAATCCTTTCTCCGTAATTTTTTACTTTTTTCTATTAATTATCTATTAATAGGATGGAGATTCGTCTCCATTTGCCTGTAACCGAAAAACTACGTCCGACTGCTTAGGTCACAATATCGAAAATCGACAATACATAGAATAAAGACAACACGTAATCAGTTTTTAAAAATCATTTATTTACTCTCACTCGTTTTTCTAGTAACAGAGTAAACTAAACGTGCAAATTATATACCTACGATGTTGTGTAAAATTTATGTGCAAAATATTCAAAGATGTATATTTAAATAGATGCCACGTAAAACTTTATAGGAGGGACTGAACTAAGTTTCCACTTCAAATTGTTTTTATTCGTTTCCTCTTTGGGTTGATGATTTTACTTACTTTGATATAAACTTATAAATTTACTTATGATATAAACCCTCATGTCAGGTCGCACAAACGCTAGGTATTATGTAACCCCGTACAAACCTGCTTCCATAGCTCCGGTCATCGGCGACTAAACCGGTATCCCCATCCAGGCTGCCTGGTAAGGAGGTGGCTAGACACCCAGCAGGACCAAAACAAACTGTGAAAGGGCGGAGGAGAAGCTTCCCGCTCAACGGCCATCTAGCAGATTAACGCCGAGACACAGAAATATCTGGCGGTCAATAGTCTAAATAATCCCCTACTCCTGTGTGGTCATACTCTGGAAGGAAAAGGGCCTAAGGGAGAAAACCCTGACAGAAATCTACGGCGGCTCGTTAGCAGTTCAGTTGTTGTTAAAACACTAACTGGCCAATCCGCAGCCAAACTGACGCCCGAATGTATATGATTCACACATTCCTTCGGTCACGCAGCAAGCAGATTGGGCCCTCACTGTGGGCAAACCCAGGCCTCCATACATCTTGCCAGGCTCTTGTTTATTCTCTTTTTTTGTGCCGGAGGGCAACTCCTTCTTGTTTCGTGAACGCCAAGAAACCATCTGAACATGACCCCCCCCCTCAGACAATATATCAAAGAATTAATCAGGAGTTTTTCTTTTCTTTTTTTTTTTGTTAGTTTCTCGATATATATTACAAAGCAAGTGTCACAGATTGATATGTATGCACTCGGGTTACCTTATTTAAACAAGCTCCCACTTCCATGCGATGATAAATACGGGTCGCCTCGAGTTCGTCCGAGTGGTCGCTAGCAATTAGCGAACATAGACTAACAGACAGACTACTTAGTTGATTTATACTCCTAGTTCCTCATACTTCTTCTTGATCATGAGGCTGACTAATATGATTACGTTCGGAATGACAGTGCGGTGTTACGCATGTGAGAGACCACGTGAACGAAACGACCGCCATTAATTCTGACCTAGCATACATTTATAAAAGTTGATTCGGACAATTAAACCGCATTATCTCACCCTTTCTCCTTTTGTCTAAAAAGAAAAGGAACGCCAAAAAGGTGAGGGCGTAAGGAAAGATGTTTTTTAATAAAAGCAAACCCCAAAAAGTGTGGAGTAGAAGCAAGCAACCCTTCGTTTTAATTACTATCTCGGGTTGTCGCTATAGGTAAACATAATGTTCCTGACCCGGTAGCTTTTCTCGGTTGATTCAATTTAAAGTGACAAGGCGTTTGAAAAAAGAAAAGAAGCGGAGTTTTTGAATCAACAGATTTTTGTGGTCTTCTTCCTCGAAACATGGATAAAATTTGGTATACCATTTCACTTCGTTACACTCAGCAAAGTTAGGGGGAACCTAAAGATAACTAAATTCTTTAAAGTATTCTGAAGGTAAAAATATAACTCGAATTAATTTCAGAGAGAGGAAAACGGTTAGGGAAAAATCTGTTATAAAGCCTAAAATAAAATAAACAATCAGACGGAGCTGAAAATAGAAACACCTGCCGACTTATATATATATATTAATATATATATATAATATTAATATTATATATTATATATATATTATATTAATCACAACTCATAAGAATAACGTATAAGTTGTGGTATTCTTTTTATAATTTTTTATAATCCCAGTTAGAGAAATAAAAATATAGTAGCATTGGAACTTCATTTCATATTCCTTACTCCCTGAATTCACATTACTATCAATACTATATATAATAATATCATATATATATATATATATAATATATATATAAATATATATGGATAGATAGATAGATAGATATAGATATCCTCCCGATACAATGAAACGGATATGAATCGACGTTATATAGTATAGATAAAAGGATTACTGAAAAACACACAATGCTGTTAACAATGAAAAATTTATATCATATTATAGCTATATGGTAAAATATTTCGGATTTTTTATTCAAAAAATCATCTTCAGGCGTTATACTTTCCCGGACTATCGGAGATATTTCATAACAAAATGGTGTCATATCTATCTATCATACTTCTACATAAACAATATCCTATCTATCTCCCTTCCCCTCTCTACTCCTCTCTCACTCGTCAATCTCTCGTCTCTCACTATTACATTATTACTAAATATAGAATCTGATAACGATATATATATATATATATATAAGTAATATATAATATATATATGGGATCAGATAAAGAAAAATTAAAACAAAAGGCAGGCTCTCTGAATATTCTTTAACCGATTTTTTATTCTGCGTGATCTTCTTCAACCTTAAACACTGGTCAATGTTTATATTTGGGATGGAATTTCGTAGATTAGTCCACCGAAGTTCATATCCCGAGCTACTTTCGCCACTTCGACTAAGTGCCATCATTCAGCGAGTGATCTTTATATGGTATGACTATAATAAAAGAGAGAGAAAGTGGAGAGAGGAGAGAGAACTAGAAAAGAGACGATGAGAGAGAGAGAGAGAGAGAGAGGGGGGCAGAGATAACCCAAAAGTAGGGTAATAATTGTTTTTTTCAAATATTTCTTTACTTTAAACAATTAACCAACAAAATCAAGGAAATTGTCCTAATTTAATAAAACTTTTCAGCACTTTTATTTATTCATAACTTAATGTTATAATGAATAGCTTATTCTATTTAGAGTAATGAAAAAAATGTTCTTTAAATTCACATTTTAGATTTAGGGTGTGTGTTCAACCTCTGGTACACTTTCAATAAAAAAATGTCCAGTCCTTAATTTCTTGAAAGATCAAATCCAGAGACAACATATTTCTAAGATTAACATTCCAAAAATTATTGAAAAATTTAAAAATGTTATTTTCTTTGACAACGCAAAAATATTCTTTTGTGTTAGCTTGCTTTCTATTTTTTATAGTTTAGATAAACAAATTCGTGAAATGGTTCGGTTGTTTTTACGGCATATACAACTCTCGGGGCGTCATTATAATGCTGACAAAGTTCTGAAATAATCATTTAATAGATACACAATTTCTTTCATAAACACATTTACGTATGTAACAAGTTAGACACTAACATGTACTACCACTCCAGGTCAGAGTGGACAGCGGGTAGTCAAGTGGTGATGAGGATACTCTCTGTTGTGCAATTAATGCATGTTTAGTTATATACATTTTTGCATAGTGATTTTCATTTTAATTTGTATTTATAATTATTTAATACATATAGTTTTTGCAGGAAATTTATCTATAAATAAGATATAGCCATTTTAAATACCTTGCTTTAAATTTATATGTCTTATTTTCTCCGGGCCAGTAACTTCCGTTTTTTAAAACTTTAAACATTTTTAAAGTTTTAAAAAAGTTTTAAAGATAATAGAGTTATTAAGATATTAAAAAGTATTTTTAACCATTTATTTAATTAAAATACAATTTGTAGAATTGTGCAAAAATATTTATTTTTAAATCTTTTCTTCGCATGATTTGTTTATAAAAAAAAGCGGTGTAAAAACAAAAAAGGACCCCTCTATTTCAAATTCCGGTTATGTACCTGTTGATATATTTCATTACACTAAATGTTTGTTGAAATGTGGACGAAAAATTTTAAACTCACATTCATTCAATTTTAATAAAATTTTGAATGATCTTTCCTACTTAGGAGAAACCCACGCTCATATCAGAAAACGATTTTTCAAAGCAAATAACATGCAAGATCTGTTTGAAAATGTTAAAATGGGTGCCATTTTGTCTTTCTTAATTGAACCCTTTCGGTTGGAGCTTTAGAATACACCGACTGCACCTTTGTACAGGGTACCCCACCCCTGTGAAGCTATATTATAAATTATTATCCAAGTAGTTGCTAATGGTTCAAACAGCACTCTCACTAAATCGAAAATTCAAAGTGTAATTTAACACAACTCTAAACCTACCCCCGCCCAAATGGGGTCACCTACTGGTCATGGATGGTGACCCGTGATGCTTAAAGACGTAATCATGGTAACTGAGCAGTCAATGAGATGCAATACTCCATTTTGACCATTACTTGGGCTAGAGGTCGGAGAGGCCCCCTCCAGTCAATCGGCTGATCACGACAAACCCTAGCACCTTCACAATTATCTCGTCCGTAATGCCCGCAGGGAAACTACCCCAACCGTTTTTATCATATATGTGGTAGAGGGCAGCGGCTGAGGGTCTTTGTGTATGACGTTAAACTCTGTTTAATTGTAAGGTTCCAATTTCGGAGCTTTGGGGAGTATAGAAAACGTCTTCATTGCCATTACTCCGAGGTTCACTCAGATCCGGATCCCATCTATGGGCTTAATGGATAAAAAATGGGTTTTAAAAAATGGGTTTAATAATGAGTTTTAAAAAATTGAACAACCAACAAGTATAAATAGAACAAACGAATAGAATAAAAGATAATCTGAGGGTTAACATGCCGTAAAATCCAATCGACAATAGCAACAAGCCTAAACTAGCCAAACCTAACGTACATGTGCTATATACCCCATCATCCGGTATATACATGAGAGATGCTCGTGGTGTAATGGTTAAAGTCATCGGAAATGGACTCGTCGCTCCAAGTTCAAATCCTGGACGTGATAATTGCATTTCACTTAGCGCTAATACCCTTGGGAAAGGTATGAATCATACTCTTCCTCCATCTATGGATAAATAGTAAGGCGGACTGGGCTCTTTAACCTTGGTTAGGTAACCGGTCTAGGAGAAGGAAAACTCTGAATTCAAAACCTGTTAAACTCCGCTTAAGAAATTGACCTACAAACAAGAAGAATGGAGAAGGAAGAAGACAAAACGTTTTTGGCATAAAATGACGCAATGGGTTGACATACTGTAAAATCCAACCAACCAACCATCCAACCATCCAACTTTATTTTCTTCTCCAATGAACTGAAAATACATCTCAAGAAGTGTTATCTAAGCTTTTTTTTTTCCTGCTTTTTCTTTACCAACCTAATTGCAATCCTAACCCTTTTAATCATATATTTGCTAGAAGGCGGTGGCCAAGGATCTTCATATCCTGGGTATGACGTTAAACTCTCTGTTGGTGAAATTCATTTCTGAAGCTAAGAGAATTTGGAGTACCCCTTCATCACCATTGCTCCCAGATCCCCTCTGACCCAGAGTGATAATTCATGTTAGGGGCCCATCTAAATTGAGTACCCATCAAGAATTCATCTATTTCAAAACTTTGTCAGCACTAAATTACCCACCGTGGTTGATATGCCGTAAAACAAACAACATTTTACTTTACAGTCATCTTTGCTCAATCTCTCGCTGTTCTTTCGCGATTCAAAAATAACAGATTTGCGAGACTACCTTTTTTTTACCCCACTCTACCCAGGTGACGCCGGATAGCCACTTCAAGTATACGAATGATACAGAAAGAGACTCATTCTAAAAATGATAATAGATAAAAAGAGACAGAGAAATGTATATAGAGAGGAGGAGATTGATAAAGAGAGGGAGATGAATGACAGAGCCGGTTTAGCCGAGTTGATAGAGTATCCACCTAGAGACCACAAGGTTCCGGGTTCGATACCGCTCCTTGTTAACTCAGTGGATGAGTAGCACGGCTTCGATCTATACGGTAAAGTGGAAAGCTGAGGGTATGTGTAGAGCTTCAGATCAGATGCGAAAAAAAATTTCCCTAGTCTGGCGCCAATAAAAATGGGGCATACTCCCTCGCTGATACTGACAAGAGGCCATTCCGTCGACTTCACTTTGCTCACTGACAACAATGCTTTATTTTTACACTAACATTTGAAAGGACTATTTTTACACTAACATTTTAAAGGACTATTTTTCCCTTCTTCTTCAGATTTTACAGCCCAGGATACCTGCAAAGACGTTCCCATTCTCATTCTCTCTCGTTACACCTGTCCACAGTTTCTGAAGGCTCATGGAACTATACAGTGCCAAAATGACCCAAATATACAACAATATTGCTGTGCGTCTTGCAAAGGTACGTGTTTATTTCACCTGTCCTCAAGTCATCGGATCTAATTAATCGTATCTGTTACATAGCTGTTTTACTGCATAGACGGTATAGAAATTATGAGAACAACCCTGTCAATTGGGGCTTAGAATACATTGATTGCACCTCTGCATAGCAGTAACACCCCCTAATGGAACCACCTGCTAGCTGTGATGCTTAAGGACTGAATCCTGGTGGACGAGCAGTCCATGACATGAAACACCCCACTCCAATCAATCGAAACCCTAGCACCTATATGATTGCCCCAACCCTATTGCCCTTATGGCAAGCCCCAATCCTTCTTATCATATGGGTGCTAGAAGGCAGTGGCTGGGGGTCTACATCTCCTGGGAATGACTTTAAACTCTATCTGATGGTGAAGTTCCAGTTCTGGATGTTTGGGGAATGTGGAGCACCACTTCATCACCATTACTCCCAGGTCCACTCTGAGAGTCCTGGGTATGATGTTAAACTCTATCTGATTGTGAGGTTCTAGTTCTGGAGTTCTGGGGAATGTGGAGTACCCCTTCATCACCAGTGCTCCCAGATCCACTCTGACCCGGAGTAGTAGTACCTGTTAGGGTTCCACTTATGGGTTAAATAGAAAACTTGTTTACAAAAAAAAGTTTTCTTCTAAACTATCGCTATGAATCTTTCAAAATATATATCAGTACGGACCCGGTATAATAAACACCTAAAGAAGGTAGGAGTGTACATCGGCCAAAACGTTGTGTGTTCAAAATAAAGATGAGGACAACGGTCCTAAAAATCAAAATAATACAATAAAAAAGTAATAATCAAAAATTAGTTTAAATTTTAAATAGAATAAATCTATTATTTCTGATTATTTCATGATTATATTTTATTATTACTAGCAAATATATGCACCCTCCGTAGGGTGCAAGTATTTAAGTTTTGATATAATAAAATATCATATTAAATTAGAAAGGCTAATGAAAACTGACTAAGAATGTAGATAAAAAGATCTGCAACAGAGGGGGATAATCGAAAATAGAACAACTTTGAAACTAACTATTCCATCAATTTCCATTACTCCCCTCTTCATTGGTAAATTTTCCTAATTTAACTATTTAGTTAAAATAGGAAGTAAAGGATAATATTACAGTTATTTCTTCTTGTAAATAAATTCTTTATATTTATCCACGAGATTTTTGTTTATATTTCTTAAGATAAAACCAAACAATTAGAAATCAATAATACCAAGCACATATTTATTAAAATAAAATTTTAAATATCAATATGCAAATTAGCCTTCTCGTTCAAACTGTAAATCGCTATTTTGTTGTATATATAAATACAATTGCATGTTATTAGTACGTAGATATGGTTAACAGTATTAATAATGTAAAACAATTTTTATTAATAACTGAAGGTTTAAAAGAATGAAATCATGGGGAATTTGACGTAAATAATTAAGGGAATTGTGACTTGAGTAGTAATATAGTTTCGGTTACAGACAGAAAAACACACAATCTCCATTATGATAAGATTTATTTAAACGCTGTCAAATTTTATTTAAGATATTTAGACGAAAGTAAAATCCGTGTGTCAAAATAGTATCGAGATCTTTTGTACTTTTTGACACACCTTGTATTCTAAAAAACAAAAACGTTCCATTCATTGTTCATTTATATCTTGGTAAATACAGCTTCAAACTCAGGAACTTTTATCACACACTTTGTATATATACTTCTTCTTTTTTATATTTTTCTTCTTTTTTTCTTTATATATATATATTATATATATATATATATAATATATATATATATATATATATATATTTGGGGGGAGAATATGTGCTTAATTGAAGTCGTACCTAATTTTTGAAAATTAATTTAATTAATAATTAATTAATAATTAATTAATTAGGCGGGCACACCTATTCAAATGTAAGGCTTACAAGACTCATAGCGATAATTTTAGCCTTACATTTAAATAGGTATGCCCGCCTAATTAATTAATTATTAATTAATTAATTTTCAAAAATTAGGTACGACTTCAATTAAACACATATTCTCCCCAAAATTGTCGCCCCCCCCAAAAAAAAAAGCCATATCAAAACACATCGTTGTTTTATTTATTCTTCATAAATATAATATATTATATATATATATATATATATATATATATATATATATATATATACTTACTTTTTTTTCCTTCTTTTCTTACAGATATAAAAAATCAACAGTAATAGAGCAGATTCCAACATCGCCATTAGCGTCTAATTGCACCGATCGAAGTGATATCAAATTAAATGGCGCTGAATGTCCAGTGTTTATTTCTTTGTACGGAACTGAAATTTGTAAACGAAATATGGTACAAACAACTTGCTGTGCTAGTTGTAATTAATGGACTTTTTTTTATTTGGTAAGTCATTTTGCTATTTTATCGAAATTCTATTGATGTGATCTATTCGCAATCTACCAGGGTAAATCCATTAATGCCATTTAGGACAGGTATAATTACCAACACAGGAACATGTATCATACATCAAAATGAAACTTGTCCTCAGTGGATCACATCCCTACTTTTCCACATAGGTGGATCAAAAAGTAATGCCATTATGTTTAGGACAGGTATAATTACCAAAACAAGAACATGTATTATACATCAAAATGAAACTGGTCCTTTGTGGATCACATCCCTACTTCTCCACATAGGTGATTCAAAAAGTAATGCCATTTTGTTTAGGACAGGTATAATTACCAACACAGGAATATGTATCATACATAAAGACAAAGCTAATCCTCTGTGGACCACATCCTTACTTCTTCACAGTGTTGCATGGGAACCCAACGTCGAGTTGTAGTAGTATTCGTTAGTAGCAGTAATTGTCGTTAGTTCAGAAACAATATACGCAAGTCGTATAGTCACAATAGGGTTGTTTATTCCTTTCTAGGCTTGTGGGTTCTTTTTCAGAGAGACGGAGAGAGGGAGAGAGGGTAAGATCAAATTATTCTATCGTAAATCATGTTCGGTACTACAATGCGAAACGCATATGGGGGCCTGTCTGCCTTCCACAAAGCCTGGCCGAAAGAGACCGATTTTCCTCTTCTTCCGTTTGTCGTACCGGGGATGGGAGGGTCACTTCCGCTCCTCCACAGAAACTAGAACTTCCGGTTTTATTTTTAACTTTAGGTACGGGGTCATTAGTCGGTCAATTGTGTTCCAAACTTTAACCTCGCTTTTTTCTTATTTCTTTTTCTTCTCTTTCTCCAGAAATCCGAATACCATTTTATTTTCAATCCCCAAATTCCCCGTAGACCATAATAATTACGCGACAACAGTTACAGTTTCTCTCAACAGCAATGTTCCATCTTCGAACGAGTGCATATATCCCTGCCCCGTAAAATTATGTTGAATGTTCTTCGAGCCACTTCTTCACTATAGATTTCACTTCCTCGCCCCCACGGAAGAGGCTTTGAGAGGCAAACATTATTCCAGTCACGAGGAACGAGCAAGTGAAATATGTAGCGAAGTAGTGGCTCAAAGAAGAGTCAACCCAATTTTACGGGGCAGTGATACATGCTCTAATTCGAAGGTACTATTGGGCGAAACGATATCTATATGGAGAAATAGGGATGTGATTCATAGAAGACCAGCTTCATTTTGATGTATGATACATCTTCCTGTGTTTGTAATTATACCTGTCCTAAACAAAATGGCATTACTTTTTGAATCACCCCCGTATTAATACTCATGTTTCTTAATTGTATGACTTATCATCTTGCAACACACTCTGGCTAAACATTAGACCGTCAAAATGAAATGCAAAAAAATAAATCCTGATTATCTGGTGTTGCTTATCCGTTGAATTCTTGGTGTTCCAAATTTTTCGTTTGATTCATTTCTTAACAAAATTACTGTCCCTCCGACAGTAATTTTGTTAAGAAATGAATTTCTTGTTTTGTAAATTACAAAATGTTTTCATTTTTGCAGCTCAGACGATTTTTAAAAAATCTATTATTCTTTTTATAAATTCTTTTTTTTTTTTTTTTTTTTTTTTTTTTTACAAGAAGACTATCTAATAAATTAATTTTCTATGCAATATGTAAAACAGATAGTTTTACTAAATTCCATGTTTCTGTAATTTGCATTATTTCAGTATGATAACTTGAGTATTATAACGTTTAGGTAGGAAGCTTGGACGACATAAGATTAAGATTACCAATATATTCCGCAATTCGCAATTTCAATATTACAACAAAAAAAAAAAAAATTTCATTTTTTTTTTTTTTCAATTCCTTTTAATTTTACGTTCGGCATTGAAGCGACATAAGACCATTTGAAATGTTTCATTTTTAAACTTTGATTAAATTTTGATAAAATGAAACATCTGCGATTAAGCGACACCAGATAAGTTGTGTTGCATCTTAAACGGTCTCATTTTTAACCAGGGAGATTTAGGAACAAGTGTATTAATATATAGACTAGCACGACTTGTGGATATAACAGCTTCGTCCAGGAACTGAACTCGGGTCGACGAGTCCATTTCCTATAACTCTAACCATTAGACCATGCATCTTATGCGTTTATTGCAAAATAATATTTTTCTCCTTTTTTTTTTTTTTTTACAGATATGACGAATACTTGTTTGTGTGTTATTTTATTCACGTGTCATTGCTGATATTCAGTGGATTACAGTGTCCTTCCCGGTGGTTCCACCAAAAAACAGAACCGTTAATGCGCCGTTCCAAAGGAATTCTAAAAGCAGACAAAGAAACAGAAACAAGTCTCTCTTTGACTCAACAAAAAAAAAAACAAAACTGCTGAACAAAATTATATTAAGCAATCCTTTGAACCGAACAAGTGGACATTGATAGCGGTCATTTTTTACTCACTCTAACAATTAAAACAAAAAAAAAAGAGCAGGAACACTCTTTAAGGAAAAAGTCTAATACCTTTTCAGATTTCTTTCATATAGCTCGAATAACACTTTGTAAGTGAACCCGGTTGTGTCTCGCCTGCCTAAATAAAACTTGCGTCCTTTGGAATGCAGAAAACACGACATAAGAGTGACGCGGACGCGTGATTTTATTCAAGCGCCCGGATGCAGATAAAATTTGCGTGTTGTCAATAAATACACAGGCCAAAAGCCAGTTGGGAGTGCTTCAGAAAGGTACCGGTGTTACAGTTAAGCGCATGCACAACAAACACAACAGTGTTGCTTCCCTACGCCCTCAGTGCTTTAAAGACCTTATTTTTTGGATTAACCTCGTGTACATACATACACACACACACACACACACACACACACCACATATATATATATATATATATATAATATATATATTATAATAATTTGAGCACTTACACATGTTTGTTCTGTGAATCCTGTAGTATTTAAACTTTTATATTTATTCACTTTTTCTGGATTTAATCGTTAATAGGATATATATATATATATATATATATATATATATATATATATATATATATATATATATATTATGAATAAGTGGAAGTAAATCAGACAATGTGCAATGTTGTAAAAATTGAAACCAACGAAAGCCTTGATGAAGGTCTATCGAAACAGACCGAAACACTGCATCGTAGGCTTTATAAACATCATTCGTAAATAAAACTTGTGTTTTTTTGGGTTCTTTCAATTTTTACAACATTATATCATTATATATATATATATACTAAAGAAATAAACTGTTCACTGAAACCAGCCCGTATGACTTGTGTCAAAATTCTTTCCTAACTTTTTTCGAAGATTCATTCATCTTCTGTTGCAGTACTTTAAGAACATTTTAATTCCTTTGCAAACTGATTTTCATCTTGTAGGTTTCACTGTAAATAATCACTTGGGTTTATTTTAATACTCGTGTTCCTTAATTGTACGACCGTTAAGTGCTTGCAACACCCTCTGGTTAAAAAGAAACCGTCAAAGTCCTTCAAGATGAAATGCAAAAATGTAAATCCTGATTATCTCGTATTGTTTATTGTAAGTGTCGTCACCTCTGGTAAATAATTGACCCTTTCGTTTTTATTATAAAGCAAGAAAGGTAAGAAAAGGTGCCGATTTAGCTCAGTCAGTAGAGTCTTCGGCTAGAAGCCACAAGGTTCCTAGTTCGATATCGGCCCCCGCCAACTCAGCGTATGAGTAGCACAGGAATCTGTGCGGTAAAGTAAGGAGCTGATGGTAGGTGTGGCGCTCCACCTCAGATGCTAAAATAATCTCCTTGGTCTAGCGCTTGTGAAAAGGGGATAGACTTCCTCGCTGACATTAGGCCGCCCCGACGATTTACATTACACAGAAAAATATGAAAAAGAAGTGAGTAGGAGAATGATGGAGAGGTGATGAGTGCGTTAAAGCGATAATGCTAATCTGTTTCAAATGAACATAATGAAAAGAAGCAAAGAAATAATTTAAAAAAATGAGAAAATTAAATCAAGATTATTATACTTTTTACGAACTATTTTGCGTTGTAATAATTAAATTATCATACTGTGGTATATCCACATGTCCTGTTAGTTTACAATAAAGTCCTAAACCCGCCTTTCCCTGGATTTATAATTTGATAGAAATGTCCCTATTGACTGATATTTTCCCACCCATTTGAGGAGATTACTTTTTTTGGGGGGGGGGGGCAAACCAACTCCCCAGATTTAACTTTATGTATCCAAGTCTTTCACTGTTGCCCTGGTGATTTGTGACCAGTGTATCATTTGCTCAATACTCTTCACTTTTCTGCATGTCTTTTCATGTTTTTTTTATGTCTTCATTGTGTTTCCATACATTGCATTCGTCTATCTACATGCGGATATGAATTAGTGTTATATATAAACTATACTCATGATTACGTATTCTAACATGTATGTATATATATATATATATATATATATATATTATATATATATATATATATATATATATGATCGAATGTCTGTATTAGAAGCGCTAGGCAATATTTTTTTGTTCATTTGGCGTGTAAATAAAAATAAAAATTCTGAACAAATTTATCTTTTTTGCATTCTTTCTTTCATTTTTTTGTTTCATCTTTTAAATTATTTTTCGTTTTCGGCTAACGATTAAGTCACAACCTCTAACCTATATATATATATATATATATATATATATATATATATAAGAGAGAGTTTTATAATTTGCTTGAAGCATTGTGTATATATTAGTTTGGATGTTGATTTTGAAGGCTATCACAATGCAGGTGTAAAGAATAAGGTAACAATGGTGTTGTGTGTTAACCTGTATTTTATTCTTGAATTTTCGAGATAAAATCTCTTTTTCAGAAGATCATTGGAACTGAAGAAAAAATTAATTTAACTAAAAGTAAAATAGGGATGTGTCTTTGCACCCACTCTGTTCTCAATTTTTCTCTCTATGGTCTTATCTGATGCCTTCACTAACTCCACCCAAGGAGTATAGATACAGACTAGACCAGGAGCAGACCTGTTCAATAACAAACAATTCAGATCTGCAATAAAGATCAAACGCTCCCTGGTGCGTGAACTCATGTATGCAGACGAAACCTCTTTCCTGGCGCACAACCACCAAGACGCCCAAAAAAGAATCATACAATTCACGGACTCTGTAATGGCATTTGGGATGAAAATAAACCTCAATAAGATCGAGGTAATTAATTAGCCCCCTCCGAATCACATGTCACTGGGCACGACATAATGATAGAGGGTCAGGTTCTGGTTCAGGTAAATACCTTCGGGTATCTGGGCTCCACAGTTGCCATCAACAAGAGACCCAATGCAGAGCTTGATCTCCGAATTTAAAATGCTTCGAAAGCATTTGGCCGGCTGAATAGGCTAGTCTGTTTCAACTGAGACATCTCCTTGAGAAATAAATGTGCAGTACAACATGTCATAGTTATCTCACCCTCATAATGAATTACATATATAATATTATTTTGCTTTTTTTTCACTGATGCTCATTATGTTACTACTTTTTTAGACAAAAATGTTACCTTAAATAATCGATTTAAATAATTTTAATTAGTTTTTAGAATGAAAATGAGCAAACAAATTGGCAGTACCTATTTTACACGCACACACACACGGTGGTGATCTTGGTTGATATGGGTTAAAAATCAAAGAAATAATGAACAATAAGAAATGAATTTTGAAGAATTTTATTTAATCTGCATTAGTCAGATATTTTATAAGCTGGTCATTTCAAATAAACCTGGAAAAGAAGAGAAAAGATATTTAATTCAAGAAATCTCAATTTCAATTTCAATTGCTCAATTTTAATTTGAAAACTTATTGTATACGGGGAAAAATCAAATGTTAATCATACGATTTTGTGATATGTGTATAAGTAGAATAGAGTGATCTTCCCCTGTGTTTAGACTGAACAGGGTTATCTGCCCCTGTTTCTAAGCTAAACTGGGTGATCCACCCGTGGCCAGATATATGCACACACACACACACACACACACACACATATATATATATATATATATATATATATATATATATATATATATATAAGTATGAATCCATATATATGAATCCATATATTCTCCCTCCAGCTATGGGTTAAATAGTAGGACAGACTGGGTTCTTAAGCCTTGGGTAGGTAACCAGTCTAGGAGAGGGATAACTGAATTCAAAATTCCTGTGGTCGGTCGTTGATTGGGTTTGTGGCAACCCTTGATGCACCAATTCTTTCTTATCGACTGTGCCAAAAAGTGTGGATGGTCCAACACAAGTCTTCACCACTATAAACAAATCCCTGTGTGGGAGTTCATTGTTTGTATGAACCCTCATACGTTGAAAATCGACGGGAGAATCCATTATTATTATATAAGTACCTCTAGATCAAAGCTAAAGGCAACAATCCAAAAATATAGACTTCAGAAATGGAAAGACCACTTCTGGGGAACCCACATAAACTCATAGAAAATAACACCCAAAAGATCATAGATAGACAACTAGACATCAAACTAGGGGATTTTACAACAGAAGAACTCAACGAAGTCTTAAAGAAGCTAAATGGTAGAAAAGCTACAAGTCTTGACAAAGTACCCCCTGAGATGTGGAAGATGGGAAAGTTCAATGACATACTGCTTAGGCTATGCAACGCAGTATATAGACAAAATAGAATAGTTAAATCAACAAAAAGATGCATCCTCCCATTACCCCAAAAAGGAGACCTAGGAATCGCTAAAAACTACAGGGGCATAACTCTTACTGCTATTGCAGCTAAGATATATAATGCCCTTCTTCTTAATCGTATCCGACCCGAAATCGAGAAAATCATTGGGAAAAACCAAAACGGATTCCTCAAAAATCGGTCCACAACCTCTCAGATCTTGACTATATGACGAAGGGGTTCGGGCAAAGAATCTAGAGGCAACGCTACTGTTCGTAGATTTTTCCAAGGCATTTGATTTTCTACACAGAGGAAAAATGGAACAAATACTACTAGAATATGGTCATTCCAAAGAAACTGTTGTCGCAATAATGATGCTCTACAAAGACACTAAAACAATGGTACGCTCACCTGATGGCGACACAGATTTCTTTGACATCGCCACTGGAGTACTACAAGGAGATACATTCGCACCACATATATTTATAATATGCCTAGACTATGTACTCCGAACATCATTAGATACCATAAAAGAAAAAGGTTTCACATTAAGAAAGGCAAGAAGTAGGCAATATCCCGCACAAACTGTCACAGATGCAGACTATGCTGATGACCTCGCGCTTCTTGCAGATACACCGGCACAGGCTGAGTCACTACTATATAGCTTGGAGAAGGCAGCAAAGAACTTCGGCCTCTATGTGAACTCTGATAAAACGGAGTTCATGAGCTTCAAAAAGAAAGGAGACATCTCCACACTTGACGGAAAGCCTCTTAAGCTAGTAGAACAATTCACATACCTAGGTAGTAACATCTCATCCACAGAGAGCGATATTAATACACGAATAGGAAAGGCATGGCTAGCCACAAACAAATAATATGGAAATCAGATCTCACTGACAAGCTAAAGCGACAATTCTTCCAGGATGTGGTTATATCAGTGCTGCTGTATGGCTGCACCGCCTGGACCCCAACGAAGCGCCTCTTGAATAAGATAGATGGGACCTGCACAAGAATGATGTGTGCAGTCTTGAACAAGTCGTGAAAACAGCACCCCACAAGGAGGCAGCTGTATAGTCACATGCCACCCGTCTCACAAAATATCCGAGTAAGACGGACTAGTCATGCGGGGCACTTCTGAAGAAGCAAGGACGAGCACATAAGCGACGTTCTCCAGTGGAAGCCAACTCATGGGTATGCTAGTCTGGGCTGCCCAGCAAGAACCTACATTGACCAACTATCTGAGGATGGTGCTTGCTGCACAGAGGAGCTCCCAGAAGCAATGAATGATAGGGAAGGTTGGCGAGAGATTGTCATGGATATCCGTGATGCCTA
>CM042155.1:1765556-1795556 GCA_023376005.1 Doryteuthis pealeii
AGATTTATTGAAGAGATGTTTGCTCATATTCATTAAGATAAAACCAAACAATTAGAAATCAATAATACTAAGCATATATTTATTAAAATCAATTTTTTAAGATCAATATGCAAATTAGTCTTCCCATTCATACTGTAAACCTCTATTTTGTTGTATATATAAATACAATTGCATGTTATTAGTATGTAGATATGGTCAACAGTGTAAGTAATGTAAAACAATTTTATTAATAATTGAGGTTTAAATAAAAATAAAATCATGGAGAATATGATATAAATAACGAAAGGAATTGTGACTTGTATAATAATATAGTTTCGGTTACAGACAGACAAACACACAATCTCCATTATAATAAGATATATAGTAATTATATATACCTGTTAGGACACACATCTATGCGTCAAAAAGATCTGCTTAAAAATTATTCGTGCTGTGACGTCGGGGGAAGGGTGGATGTAGATTGTAATGTCCCGTCATTTTTTTTCTGCATTACACTCGCCACTAGACATGTAAAAGGTGTCTGGCTAACGACTTATTCCTTCTCCAACCTTTTACAGGTCAGGAAATTTTTCCCTTCTCCCTGCCTACTGTCAGTCTTTCTTCTCTACTCTTCTTTCCTAGTTCCTTTTTGTCACCCGTGTCCCTTCTTTCATTTTACAACTGTATTTCACCTTTTCCTTTTAGAACCTTTTTTGGCTTTTTCTATTCTGAACTTTGCCCCAGTTGGGCAGTTCTTCTTTAGTTTCTTTTTCCTCTTCCATTTACCTTCTCAATAGAAGTGTCTGACCCCAAGCCAGCCGAAGCAAAGGACGGGGTCACATCCGACCCAGATGGGGCCAACCCCGAGAAGAAAACTGGCCTGTACCGGGCAAAACCCACATTAGAAACGCAGACAACTGAAGCAGTCCTTGCAAATAAGATCCCAGCCCAACATATAAACAAAAGGTGTTTTGCCACGTGGGATGTCCTCCTATCAAGCGAGGCCGAAGCAGTGAGGTACTCGATAAGGAACCTCCACCACAGAGGTTGCAAGATGCAACCGGAATACAAAGGGAAAAGGCGGACTCGAGCCACCCTGTTTAACGTGAAAAAAAATCAACTACGCTAAAATAATGTAAATATAAAAGTACAACGAACGTGATTCCCTAACCGCTGTGGATAAACCTACCCTGCACGGGTTAACATGTCATTAGGATGAATCAATCATTATTTTTTATCCATAGACAACAATAAAATATTTCAGTACAAAAAATATTTTTAACTAAATTTAATTATTATATTTTGGTCCAATATGATACTAACCTTCATCGGATGGTGAGATTCCAGTTCTTAAGATCTGGGTTGTATGGATATCCCTTTATTGCGAAGGTGTTGCTGACTCGCCCATCCTGCTATAATTAGATTACGCAAAAATATAAATATGAACATAAAATGAACATGATTCTCTAACCTCTATGGATAAATCAATCCTTGATGGTTTGACATGCCCATAGAATAAATCAATCATATTTTTTATTATTCATATACAACAATAAATATGTACCCTACCAAGGAACATTAATGAGTATGTCGTAATCGTCATAAATACGGGAGCAATACGCTGACTGAGTAGTCTTATACCACTAGCAGTGGTTTACATTTCTTCACGCCGCTGGCGAGTATTGAATTTTGTTAATGCTATAAAGATTACATTTCATTTCCAACCTCTGTTTGATTATTTCTCATTTAGTAAACTTTGTTATATTAAAACACACACACACATATATATATATATATATATATATATATATATATATATATATATATATATATATATATAAGGAAAATGGGATTGGAATGAATCCGACAGAATTTGTTCTTTCATTCCTTATTTTACCTTATATATATATATATATATATATATATAAAAACAAATATATATATATGTATATATATATATATATATATATATATATATATATATATATATATATAACATATATATATATATATATATATATATATATATATAGTGTGAACAAAAATTATTATTAAGACAATCAGGAATATTTCTTGTATGTTGTTTAATCTCAACTAGTTTCGACCTTCGGTCATCTTCAGGAGAAAATTTATTATTTGAAGAAATTGTTGATACATTATTAGAAAGGGAGCATTATAGAAGAGTTATAAATGTTTAAGTGTTATAGTGGGTTTAACATGCTGTTAAAATCCGGGTAGGCGAGTGTGTTTGATAGTAGCATGTTCATTCGTTCTGTGAAGAACCTCTATGGGGTAGTTTGTTTTTTGGATGCTCTTATATATGTGAGGGAGGGGTTCATGGGCGTTGTGTGTATGACTGTATATATATATAATATATATATATATATATATATATATATATATATATATATATATATATATGTGGTAAAATAAGGAGTGAAAGAAAAAATTCTGTAGGATTCCTACCATATATATATATATATATATATATATATATATATATATATATATATATATATATATGAATATATATATATATGGGGGGATTTTCGCTGATGACCGCCAACTAAAAGTGTAAACGCAACGCTCTCCTATATCAGGGATGGAGCACTTTATAACGGCCTTTACATACAAAGCGATGAGTGTATTAAAACAGTTAAAATCCCCTTCGCATTCAGTGGGTGATGACAGCCTGGTGGTTAAGGTGACTGACTGACACTGAACCAATCGGATTTCAATCCCGGCTGTAGGTAACTTACAAATGTTTAGCCACACTGAAGAGACTTGATAAGTCGAAACACGTGTCTGTCGATGACTATATATATATATATATATATATATATAAGAATTGAGGTTTGTTGTTGTTGTTGCTTTTTTTTAACCTTGCAGATATTTTATCTAGAATTTTCTCTTTTATTTCTAAAAACACAAGAAAAATGTCAATGTTATTATTTGGCGTATTCAAGCCAAGAAATGATTTTGAAATATGTTAATAGGTTTTCAACTGCAGTTCCACCACCATAAATAAACGGTTCCACCACCATAAGTGCGGTTTTATTTATGTTGATACCAAATCAGATAGTCATTTTGGAAATGGTTTTTATTGGTTCGACTATTTAGTGCTGGATTTACGTGTGTGTCTCTCTCTTTTATCACCAAGAACATGAGACTTGAGATCAATGAAGTAAGAACTTTGGGACTGTCAGGAATTCAAGAGCCATTTCAGGAATGGTGTCTTTTGTAAGCGGTGCTCAAAATAGCAATTTCTCTATCAATCCAGCTCAGATTCTTCGGATGGAATTCAAAGAAAGGATGATGGATCAGACAAAAGTGTTTATATACAACGAAAAACTTTACTTCTATATTTATAACGTCTTATTCATATATTCAGAGTGGATGGGTGTTAGTCTAATTATTGCATGTTTCATGTGTTTCCTGGTACTTACTGCTTGCAGGCAGGAGGGCATAAAAATCTCCAGAATCCGGGGACATTCTTTTCACAGTATTTCTTGCAGTCATCATAATGCCCAATTGGGAAATTAATTCGGCTGAGAATATCATCAACTGAAACACAAAAGTTATGAACATTTAGAATTCAAATTTTGGATCTAACAACATAAGAAAATATTACATTTTTGTTTCTATATAAAATTCTCTTTGTAGCTATTTAAGATCTACTAATTCTTATCTTTTTCTACATATGTTTTACCTACCGTTTCTTCTTTCTTTCTTACCTTTTCTTTCTTTCTTATATTTCATTCTTTTACAATCATCTATTTCGACCCCTCATCATACTTCACAGTGTGTTACTAATCACCGCACGAACAGTTTCCCTACATCCCCAGTGCTTTTAAGACCTTACTTTTGGAATTGCCCTTTTGATATAAATATCAACTGGAGATTTCCTTTAAGTCATTTCACAACTTCAAAAACTGAATGAGACCCTAAATTACTGACATCAATTTTATACAATTAATAAAATTGACTGATTTTTCAGTTATTAATGAAAACATTTTCTAATAAAACAATAGTTTCTTTGGTTTGGTTTAATGGCATATTAAACCCAGTGGGTTATCTAATGCCAACACTTTATAATATGTATAAGACACAATAAAATATACATAATATAACAAAACTTACAATATGATATAATGTATATATCATATAACATAACACACAACATGCCATAACACATATAAGTAAAAAGTAAAGTCGTCGGGGCGGCCTAATGTCGGCAACAGCCAATCAGCGAGGGAGTCTATCCCCTTTTCACTAACGCTAGACCAAGGAGATTGTTTTTTGTCATCTGAGGTGGAGCGCCACACCTACCATCAGCTCCTTACTTTACCGCACAGATCCCTATGCTACTCATACGCTGAGTTGGCGAGGAGCGGAATTGAACTAGAAACCTTGTGGTTTCTAGCCGAACGCTATACCGACTAACGAATCATTTAACATTACCTTATATATAACGTACCCAACACACACACACACACCACACACACACACACATATATATATATATATATATATATATATATATATAATAGTGAAAAACACATTGAGAAAACGCAGGATCAAATAAAATGAGTGATATTTATTCAGCCACGCGCGCCCACACAGACACCCAAATGAAAAACGATTAATCTACTCCCATTTCCATACACACGCTCTCTCTCTCTCTCTCTCTCTCTCTCTCTCTCTCTCTCTCTCTCTCTCTCTCTCACACACACACACACACACACACACACACACAGACACACACACAACACAACGAAAGAGATTGTTCTACGTCATCCTTCAAAACCGTTTATCCTAACGTCTCATAAATCATCGAATCTCTTCTAAGAGCGCTAACTTTCTATTCAAAACATTGTAAACAAACCGATCACAGTCTCCTTATTATTTGGTGATAAATTTTCCTTTTCCTTCTATCAACAAAAGCCCTGAAGAAGATCTACTAAACAGATTTAAACACTGCAGCGTTGGCTGAATAAATATCACTCATTTTATTTGATCCTGTGTCTTTTCAAAAATATTTCACTATTTTACATACTGTCGGATTCACTTCCACTTTCTCTTCACACACACACACACACGCACACACACACACACACACATATATATATATATATAAAAAATTGTCGGCCTTCGCCATTTCAAACACATCGTTTGACCACTTCATACTGTCGTGCCTTAAGTCACCCAAAAAGTGCGATATACATATCAGTTTAAAATAAACGAGAGTTTCTGGGTGTAACACCCCCCGCGGGCTGCGAAGCCCTTTTTGCACACTTCTACATCTCTCTGGCATTCTGCATCTTCGCTGCACTCCTAACTCTGGCCATGATTCGTTTCGTCTGCTGGCTATTTCTACTAGGACCTGTCCACGTTGCGCATATGTGCTCAAAACATCTCGCAGGGGCCCCCCGCCAAAGGGGTGTACAAACAAACAGTATCACAAAGAGAAAGAGAGAATAAACAACAACAAAGAGATGAAGACAAGACAATGTCAGCCAGGTGAACATTCAGAAAAGGCAGGGAGATATATAACACGTATCCATCTGCTGCTATCTCTACTGGTTGTCGAGATGGGGGGTTCCCCCGTTCCTTTTGGAGAGCTATGCTAAGGCTAGCGTCTAATGCATCTCTCCTCTGTGTTCAAGGCTCATGTCTCCTCACCGCTGTCCAGAAGCTAACTGGTCTCTCCGCTGTCCCAAGACTAACTGTCAAAACTTTCTAAATTTCCCAGAATCCCCAAATCTCATCTCACTCTCGTATCAAATCTCATCCTCTGAGATCTTATCAACCCTGTGGGATTTGAAAGGGTTCTTTGTCTAAAAGACCACCCTCATGATTTTTTATGACCTATCTGACCAACTGGTCAACTATTAAAGTTGTTCACAACCCAGACTTCTCGTCTCCTAAGAAGAGATTATCATCCTTTTATATCTATCCTCAGTTTTAATGGTTTCTCTAACTTATCATTGACCCTACTTTACACATACTATATATGTAGACACACACACATGTATATATACACACGCACATATATATCTATATCTATATATACATACATATACTCACACATTATCTACACTAGAACACACACACATATTTATACATATATGTGGTTTGACTTACTACCTTTTTAATTCGATTTAACTAACTATTATTTAACTATATACTAAGTGTGCATTTATATGCACATACACATTCTTGCACCCACCATTGTATTATATACCTCCCCTTGCCTTTCTTGTCATTTATTCATAAATTACACAAACAAAACAAAAAAATTACAATCAAGAAAAAAAAAATTCACATGACACATTGTTTCTCTCCATGAGTGCAACCACCCACACGGAGTGGCCCGCCGGGCACCAGAGCACTCACCCAAAGATCCTTCTCCCATCCCGGTTGCGTTGCCTGGTTGTTTCCTTCTTACCATTCGTCCTACCTTTTTCCATTTCGTACCTGTGGTCGTTGCTTTCCATTCTGTTTCGGCGGTCATTCCTTCTCGATTCCATTTCGTTTCCGTGGTCATACCTTTCCATTTTGTTTCTGCGGTCATTCTTTCTGGGCCGGATACGCGCACTCACGGCCCTGCATCCCATCTTTGTTTTCTACCCCTTGGTATCCCTGGGTTTGGACCCGGGGACCCAACAGGACACCCGCGAGAGCAGAGGCACACCGAGGAGAGAACAAAGCAAACAATTCAACGACAAAAGAACATGCATTCATGCTATGTTGGTGATTGGGAATCAGTCCCCTCTCATCAAACCAACAACAGCAACAATGGCCAACAATGGTCAGGGTGATTCCTTTTCCAAAATCACATAACCAAAAAAACAAAAAAAACAAACAAAACATCTTCCGCCAGTTTGGTTCTTCGACCCTGCTTCCTCAAGTCAATCTTTTGGGGAAACTTCTTACTTAATCAAACCAGGAGGGCTTTCCTCAGCTCACCTCCCACTAAACACAGGGATTTTAAACACCCTCTTCTTACAGGAGGACTTCTCAATTCACCTCCTCGATTTCGCCCCACCCCCCACTAACACAGGGGAATTTTAACCCCTCTACTAAAACGATTCAGAAGTATTACGTAATCCCATTCCTACGACGCGGTGGCATAAGAGATCCACGCAGTTCTTTAGGTGCCGTACCGGAATTATTGATTGGAAGCAGTGTCGGGTCTACCTTGTGGCCGGGGGTCACCATCACCCCCCTGTTCATTAACATTACAATAAAAAAAAAATACCAACAAATACCAAACAATCATCAGTCTCTTGATTCTCTGGGCCTTTATGCCCCAATTTTGCAATCAACAAAAACAAAAACAAAAACAGCACAGTTCAATGGCCAAAGTTGCCCTGGGGTGGGTTTCGCCCCTTCATCACACACATACAATGTTCACCCTATCAGGAGATTTAGAAGAGTTCAAATCTAATCCCTGTCATTTTTCATTGTCTTTTTTTTTTTTTTTTTTTTTTTTTTAATATATTTGGGCACACGCCTGATCGCAACACACATAAATCAAGTTCAATTCTCCAAGTCAATAAAATAGGAGAAGACAGAAAAAAAAAAAATTAAAATTAAAATCCCACAGTCAATTGTTGTTGTATATAAAATAATAATAACAATGATAACCACAACAACAATGATGATAACAATAATAATTTTCATTCAATTAACACACACAAAACAAGCTCAATTCTCCAAGTCAAATCAAATTAGGAGAAGGAAAAAAAACAATAAAAAAAAAAAATTAAAATTTAAAAGAAATTCTACAGTCAGTTGTTGTATATAGAATAATAATAATAATGATAATAATAATGATGATGATAATAATAATTTTCATTCAATTAACTTCACCCTAATTCTTCTCAAAGCTACCTTACAATATATATTTTGGTGGGACAACAGAAAAATTAAATAAATCGCAAATTAAAAAAAAATGAATAAATAGACAAAATAATCATTTAAAATCCCTTTTACAAACATTCTAACCAACTATATGAAAACTGGAGGGAAAAAATCAATTAAATCGGCTGTATAAGACAAGAACAACTAATCAACAGGTGTGGTGGGAGGTGCTTCGCTCTTTCTCGGGGGGGGGTCTCTCCTTTTTCTCAACATTTAATAAAAATTTAAAAAAAAAAAAAAAAAATTCGGTAATCTTCTCAACGATTTTTTAATAAAGATCATTAGTAATCTTATCACATTAATTAAGAAAGTCTAATTAAATGCTTACTCTAAAATAATAAAAAAAATAACAAAAGAAACAACTTTTTATTTCTTTACACACACTCTATCTATCTATCTATCTATATATCACTAACTTTCCATCCAAGTCTAAAAAAAAATGCAAGTCATCTTTATGACCCTACTAAAGGTCAATCTCCCATTCCTTTCTTTGTTCGTAACATTAGTATATCAGATATCTTTCTCTCTCTGCCCTTTCTTTCTAAACATTAGTATATCAGATCTTTCTATCTCTACCCTTTCTTTCTCCCACTGCTTCCCTCAAAGCCTTTCGCTTTATTTCTCTCTTTCTTCCTCCCTTCCCTTTCTTTCTTTTTCCTTTCAATAGGGAGAAAACAAAATCTACAACCATCTTCCAAAGAGAAACAACTATGGACAAATAGTTAAAAAAAAAAAAAAAAAAATAATACATACATACATATACACATTTCAGTAATGTATATGATAATCTATTTCTATCCTTTCAAAGACCGATGGTATACATGTATAAACTTATGCTTGAGAATTTCCGAGATAGTAAAAACTAAGATAAACACAAATCAAAGCAAAAACAATCAAAATGATCTACAAATTATAAAAAGAACAAAAAAACAAAAAAAACAATTTTTTGAGCTTACATACTATTTTTTTTCATGTGTGTGTGCGCGCGCGTCCCTTTGATTCTTTCTTTCTTTCTTTCCGTTTTTTTTTTATGTCTTTCTTTCTTTTTTTTTTTTCTTTTCTTTCTTTCTTTCTTTCCCTTTAGGTGTTTTCTTTTCAGTCTCTTTTTTTCTTTCTCTTTTTTTAAATATATATATACATATATATATATGTTTTTCTTTGTCTCCATCTCTGATTTTTTTTTTCATCTGTCCGTTCGTCCATCTGTCTGACTGTCAGTCTATCTCCCTCTCTCTCCCTCTCTCTCCTTTTCGCCTCTGTCTTTCTTCCCACTCTCTCCGTGGCTTCAGGTGATACCCTTGGTCAGTCGGCACCATTGTAAGACTACCCGGCGGGCTGCGAAGCCCTTTTTGCACACTTCTACATCTCTCTGGCATTCTGCATCTTCGCTGCACTCCTAACTCTGGCCATGATTCATTTCGTCTGCTGGCTATTTCTACTAGGACCTGTCCACGTTGCGCATATGTGCTCAAAACATCTCGCAGGGGCCCCCCGCCAAAGGGGTGTACAAACAAACAGTATCACAAAGAGAAAGAGAGAATAAACAACAACAAAGAGATGAAGACAAGACAATGTCAGCCAGGTGAACATTCAGAAAAGGCAGGGAGATATATAACACGTATCCATCTGCTGCTATCTCTACTGGTTGTCGAGATGGGGGGTTCCCCCGTTCCTTTTGGAGAGCTAAGGCTAGCGTCTAATGGCATCTCGCATCTTATCTCTCTGTGTTCAAGGCTCATGTTCCTCACCGCTGTCCAGAAGCTAACTGGTCTCTCCGCTGTCCCAAGACTAACTGTCAAAACTTTCTAAATTTCCCAGAATCCCCAAATCTCATCTCACTCTCGTATCAAATCTCATCCTCTGAGATCTTATCAACCCTGTGGGATTTGAAAGGGTTCTTTGTCTAAAAGACCACCCTCATGATTTTTTATGACCTATCTGACCAACTGGTCAACTATTAAAGTTGTTCACAACCCAGACTTCTCGTCTCCTAAGAAGAGATTATCATCCTTTTATATCTATCCTCAGTTTTAATGGTTTCTCTAACTTATCATTGACCCTACTTTACACATACTATATATGTAGACACACACACATGTATATATACACACGCACATATATATCTATATCTATATATACATACATATACTCACACATTATCTACACTAGAACACACACACATATTTATACATATATGTGGTTTGACTTACTACCTTTTTAATTCGATTTAACTAACTATTATTTAACTATATACTAAGTGTGCATTTATATGCACATACACATTCTTGCACCCACCATTGTATTATACTGGGGAAGCCAGCTAGTGTAGTGGTTAGAATGTCCGCCTGTCAGCCTGACAGGTGGGGTTCGAATCGCACACAAAGCACTGCCCTGTATATAGCACTGCCCTGTATATAGCTCTGCTGATGAGGCCTAATGGGCTGAAATGTACCTACAGAGATCGACTTTTTCTCGATTTGTTTACGCTTTACATTTAAACCGATATGCACGCCTAATTCATTTAATTATAATTAATTAATTAACAAATTAGGTATGACTTTAATTAAGCACATAATCTCCCCCCCCCAAAAAAAAAACAGACATATATATATATATATATATATGTGTGTGTGTTTCTAAGGATTATTTCGTGTTATTTTTTTTCTAAAAACAATTGTGCGAGATTACAATTAGTAATCTATTTTGTCTTTC
Organism: Doryteuthis pealeii; assembly: GCA_023376005.1. NCBI lineage: Eukaryota > Metazoa > Mollusca > Cephalopoda > Myopsida > Loliginidae > Doryteuthis > Doryteuthis pealeii. The sequence continues at coordinate 1,776,174 of CM042155.1, forward strand.
AGGTGCGTTCTCGTATTTCGTATCCGATTCATAATTTTCGATATATTTTTTATTACTCGCAAGAAGAACAAAATGATACTCATGCTAACATTTTCAAACAAAGGAACAACGCATAGGAACCACAAGGTTACTGGATTGATACCGGGCCTCGGCAACTCAGTGCACGAGTAGCACACCTTGGATCTGTGTGGTAAAGTGGGGAGCTGATGCTTGGTGTAGCATTCCACCTCAGATGCAAAAACAATATCCCCTGTTTAGCGCTAGGGAAAATGGGATAGACTCGTTCGCTTTCCTACTGATACCAACAATAAGACACTCCAATTATTTACCGACAATAAAATTCTATTTCATTCTAGTTCTTTAAACTATTTAGATGCCTCAAATATATTTAATGAGAGTAACGCAGACCCCCCAACAAAGACGAGTAAAAATCGGCAAATACATACTGTTCATCCTTTTGTCGATTTCTTCGTCTTCGACTGGAATTGTGGCGGCATACACCAATGGGATAAGAGCGAGAAGGAAAAGTGCGAATTTCATGGCTGCAACCAAAGTAAGAGAAGGAAAATTTAATCTGAACAGAAAAAAAACGTTTGGAATGAAAAATTCATTTTAAGAAGGGCACAAAACATTATTTCAAAATTCTCCAAACAAGACGAAAACCAATACTTACTATATTAACCAATAAGTAAATTAAGTTTATTTACTTTTCTAAATAAATATTTTAAAAGCATTTGTTTAGATAACTCTCTCTCTCTCTCTCTCTCTCTCTCTCTCTCTCTCTCTCTCTCTCTCTCTCTCTCTCTCTCTCAATCATCATTATTAAAAATTCTTTTGGACCATATTACCTATAGGCACCCGTTTTTAATCTCGATTAAGAAAGGACATGTTGTTTGTTAGGGGTTAGGGGTAGGGGTAAGGGTTAGGGTTAGGGTTAGGGGTTAGTTTTATTAATTTTTTTAAATCTAAAAATCGTCTGCTAAAACAACCGGATATTGACGGTGTAAATGAAAAACATGTCCTTTCTTAATCGAGATCAAAAACGGGTGCCTAATTGTCATATGGTCCATTCTTTTAATAATATTATCATACATCTTCCTAATTTAAGTTTCCTTTTATCTCAAATTACTCAGGTTCCCATTCTTCAGCAGCAAGGAATAGTTATTTACTAAGCTTAAATTAGTTGTAGGACGAAACAAGATGTCAGTTGTGCTTCACAGTCAGAAGGATGGGGCACCTAGTGAGAATCGATCTCACTAACAAGGATCTGTTTATCTAGCTTACAAACCATTAGAACACGTAAGGTTCCCTAAGTTAATTAATTTACTTATTTACTATGCTTAGCTTAGTTGTGCCACAAGGATAGAAGTATGGGACCCCCAGTGAGAATCACACTCAATAATAATGGACTGCTAATATAGATCATTAACCATTGAACCACAAGGAATAGCACACATAAAAAAAATAAGAATAAAGAATAACCTCCCGGCAATGCTTTACCGAGGAAGAAGGGGTGTAGGTTCGAGTCTCACCAGTTCCAAACTTATACTTTATTCTTGATTTCGATACACCCTGCTCCTTGCTGTTAAATAAATATACCCCGAGTGAATTTAATAAAAAAAAACTAGAATTCAGAAGATGAAGGATAATATTGGTCGGAATTATTGATAATAAAATATATGGAGATCGTCTGTGCAGCATAGAATTCTTTTTTTGTTTGTTTGTTTGTAAAAAGTGGGGATTTCTTGTACAAAATGGGAGTCTTTTGTGTAATGTATGTACTTCATGTATAATGTGGGGCTCTTTTGAGAAAAATGAGGATCTCCGGTAGAGAGGGAGTATATTTTGTGTATTGTGGGGACCTTTTGTACAAAGTGGGAATCTTTTGAGTAAAATGGAGATCTGTTGTATAGACTAGGATTTCTTGTGCAGAGAGGGGATCTCTAACAACAAAAATAGCTTCTGAAGTGCATGAAGAGGAGGAATTGCCTGAACTGCTGTAAATCAGCATTTAAGCTGTGCGATACAACAGTGTCACCATAATGATCCTCATCGTATGGTACAGCAAATTTCATCATCATCATCATTATTAATTATTGGTGAGTACAATAAAATTTATAATGTTGTATAATATGTACATATAATGATAAATAAAAAATTAATTTTATGTACTCACCAATAATTAATAATTGATGATGATGATGAAATTTGCTTTGTACCATACGATGAGGTATCATTATTGGGACACTGTGTTATCGCCACAGCCTTAAATGCGATTACAGCAGTTTCAGGCAATTCCTCCCTTCATGCACTTCAGAGCTATTTTTGTTGTTAGAGATCCCTCTCTGCACAAGAAATCCTAGTCTATTACAACAGATCTCCATTTTACTCAAAAGATTACCCACTTTGTACAAAAGTCCCCACAATACACAAAATATTACTCCCTCTCTACCGGAGATCCTCATTTTCTCAAAAGAGCCCCACATTATACATGAAGTTACATACATTACACAAAAGACTCCCATTTTGTTACAAGAAATCCCCACTTTTACAAACAAACAAACAAAAAAATTCTATTGCTGCACAGACATTCTCCATATATTTTATTATCAATAATTCCGACCATATTATCCTCATCTTCTTGAAATTCTAGTTTTTTTTTATTAATTCACTCGGGGTATATTTATTAACAAGCAGGAAGCAGGGTGTAATCGGAAATTCAAGATAAAGTATAAGTTTGGAACTGGTTGACGACTCGAACTACACCCCTTTCTTCCTCGGTAAAGCATTGCCGGGAGGTTATTCTTTATTCTTATTATTTTTTTTATGTGTGCTATTCCTTGTGGTTCAATGCGGTTAATGATCTATTATTAGCAGTCCATTATTATGGTGTGATTTCTCACTGGCGGGTCCCATACTTCTATCCTTGTGGCACAACTAAGCCTAAGCATAGTAAATTAAGAAATTAATTAACTTAGGCCGAACCTTACGTGTTCTAATGGTTTGTAAACGCTAGATAAACAGATTCCTTGTTAGTGAGATCCGATTCTCACTAGGTGCCCCATCCTTCTGACTGTGAAGCCAAACTGACATCTGTTCGTCCACAACTAATTTTTAACTTAGTAAATAACTATTCCTTGCTGCGAAGAATGGGAACTGAGTAATTTGAGATAAAAGGAAACTTAACATTAGGAAGATGTATGCATAATATTATTAAAAGAATGGACCATATGGACAATTAGGCACCCGTTTTTTGATCTCGATTAAGACAAGGACATGTTTTTCATCTGTACACCGCAATATCCGGTTGTTTTAGAGACGATTTTTAGATTTAAAAAAAATTAATAAAAACTAACCCCTAACCCTAACCCTAACCCTTTACCCCTTACCCCTAACCCTAACAACAAACATGTCCTTTCTTAAATCGAGATTAAAAACGGGTGCCTATAGGTAATATGGTCCAAAAGAATTTTAAAATGATGATTGAGAGAGAGAGCAAGAGAGAGAGAGAGAGAGAGAGAGAGAGAGAGAGATTGAGATCGAGGAGAGACGAGAGAGTTATCTAAACCAAATGCTTTTAAATTTTATTTAGAAAAGTAAATAAACCTTAATTTACTTATTGTTAATATAGTAAGTATTGGTTTTCGTCTGTTGGAGAATTTTGAAATAATGTTTTGCTGCCCTTCTTAAAATGAATTTTTCATTTCCAAACGTTTTTTTTCTGTTCAGATAAATTTTCCTTCTCTTCTTTGGTTGCAGCCATGAATTTCGCACTTTCCTTCTCGCTCTATTCCCATTGGTGTATTGCCGCCACAATTCCAGTCGAAGGACGAAGAAATCGTACAAAGGATGAACAGTTGTATTTTGCCGCATTTTTTACTTCGTCTTTGTTGGGGGTCTGCGTTACTCTCAATTAAATATATTTGAGATCTAAATAGTTTAAAGAAACTGAATGAACATAGAATTTTTTGTCGCGTAGATAATTTGGGAGCTGTCTTATTGTTGGATCAGTAGGAAAGCGAACGGTCTATCCCATTTCCCTAGCGCTAAACAGGGATATTGTTTTTGCAATCTGAGTGAATGCTACAACCAAGCATCAGCTCCCACTTTACCACACAGATTCCAGGTGTGCCTACTCGTGCACGAGGTTGCCGAGGCCCGGTTTCTAATCCAGTAACCTTAGTGGTTCCTATTGCGTTGTTCCTTTTGCTTTGAAAATGTTAGCATGAGTATCATTTTGTCTTCTTGCGAGTAATAAAAAATATATCGAAAATTATGAATCGGATACGAAATACGGAAACGCACCTGAAAGACAAAATAGATTACTAATTGTAATCTCGCACAATTGTTTTTAGAAAAAAAATAACACGAAATAATCCCTTAGAAACACACACACACATATATAATATATATATATATATGTCTGTTTTTTTTGGGGGGGGGAGATTATGTGCTTAATTAAAGTCATACCTAATTTGTTAATTAATTAATTATAATTAAATGAATTAGGCGTGCATATCGGTTTAAATGTAAAGCGTAAAACAAATCGAGAAAAAGTCGATCTCTGTAGGTACATTTCAGCCCATTAGGCCTCATCAGCAGAGCTATATACAGGGCAGTGCTATATACAGGGCAGTGCTTTGTGTGCGATTCGAACCCCACCTGTCAGGCTGACAGGCGGACATTCTAACCACTACACTAGCTGGCTTCCCAGTATTAATACAATGGTGGGTGCAAGAATGTGTATGTGCATATAAATGCACACTTAGTATATAGTTAAATAATAGTTAGTTAAATCGAATTAAAAAGGTAGTAAGTCAAACCACATATATGTATAAATATGTGTGTGTGTTCTAGTGTAGATAATGTGTGAGTATATGTATGTATATATAGATATAGATATATATGTGCGTGTGTATATATACATGTGTGTGTGTCTACATATATAGTATGTGTAAAGTAGGGTCAATGATAAGTTAGAGAAACCATTAAAACTGAGGATAGATATAAAAGGATGATAATCTCTTCTTAGGAGACGAGAAGTCTGGGTTGTGAACAACTTTAATAGTTGACCAGTTGGTCAGATAGGTCATAAAAAATCATGAGGGTGGTCTTTTAGACAAAGAACCCTTTCAAATCCCACAGGGTTGATAAGATCTCAGAGGATGAGATTTGATACGAGAGTGAGATGAGATTTGGGGATTCTGGGAAATTTAGAAAGTTTTGACAGTTAGTCTTGGGACAGCGGAGAGACCAGTTAGGGACAGCGAGGAGACATGAGCCTTTACATTAGAAGAAAGGAACGGGGGGAACCCCCCCATCTCGACAACCAGTAGAGATAGCAGCAGATGGATACGTGTTATATATCTCCCTGCCTTTTCTGAATGTTCACCTGACTGACATTGTCTTGTCTTCATCTCTTTGTTGTTGTTTATTCTCTCTTTCTCTTTGTGATACTGTTTGTTTGTACACCCCTTTGGCGGGGGGCCCCTGCGAGATGTTTTGAGCACATATGCGCAACGTGGACAGGTCCTAGTAGAAATAGCCAGCAGACGAAACGAATCATGGCCAGAGTTAGGAGTGCAGCGAAGATGCAGAATGCCAGAGAGATGCAGGAGTGTGCAAAAGAGCTTCGCAGCCCGCCGGGTAGTCTTACAATGGTGCCGACTGACCAAGGGTATCACCTGAAGTCACGGAGAGAGTGGGAAGAAAGACAGAGGCGAAAAGGAGAGAGAGGGAGAGAGAAAGAGATAGACTGACAGTCAGACAGATGGACGAACGGACAGATGAAAAAAAAAATCAGAGATGGAGACAAAGAAAAACATATATATATATGTATATATATATTTTAAAAAAAGAGAAAGAAAAAAAGAGACTGAAAAGAAAACACCTAAAGGGAAAAGAAAGAAAGAAAGAAAGAAAAGAAAAAAAAAAAAAAAGAAAGAAAGACAAAAAAAAAAACGGAAAGAAAGAAAGAAAGAATCAAAGGGACGCGCGCGCACACACACATGAAAAAAAAATAGTATGTAAGCTCAAAAAAATTGTTTTTTTTTGTTTTGTTCTTTTTATAATTTGTAGATCATTTTGATTGTTTTTGCTTTGATTTGTGTTTATCTTAGTTTTTACTATCTCGGAAATTCTCAAGCATAAGTTTATACATGTATACCATCGGTCTTTGAAAGGATAGAAATAGATTATCATATACATTACTGAAATGTGTATATGTATGTATTATTTTTTTTTTTTTTTAACTATTTGTCCATAGTTGTTTCTCTTTGGAAGATGGTTGTAGATTTTGTTTTCTCCCTATTGAAAGGAAAAAGAAAGAAAGGGAAGGGAGGAAGAAAGAGAGAAATAAAGCGAAAGGCTTTGAGGGAAGCAGTGGGAGAAAGAAAGGGTAGAGATAGAAAGATGTCTGATATACTAATGTTTTAAGCAGTGGGAGAAAGAAAGGGCAGAGAGAGAAAGATATCTGATATACTAATGTTACGAACAAAGAAAGGAATGGGAGATTGACCTTTAGTAGGGTCATAAAGATGACTTGCATTTTTTTTTAGACTTGGATGGAAAGTTAGTGATATATAGATAGATAGATAGATAGAGTGTGTGTGTAAAGAAATAAAAAGTTGTTTCTTTTGTTATTTTTTATTATTATTTAGAGTAAGCATTTAATTAGACTTTCTTAATTAATGTGATAAGATTACTAATGATCTTTATTAAAAAAAAAAATCGTTGAGAAGATTACTGAATTTTTTTTTTTTTTTTTTTTTTTTTTTAAATTTTTATTAAATGTTGAGAAAAAGGAGAGACCCCCCCCCCCGAGAAAGAGCGAAGCACCTCCCCACCACACCTGTTGATTAGTTGTTTCTTGTCTTATACAGCCGATTTAATTGATTTTTTCCCTCCAGTTTTCATATAGTTGGTTAGAATGTTTGTAAAAGGGATTTTAAATGATTATTTTGTCTATTTATTCATTTTTTTTTAAATTTGCGATTTATTTAATTTTTCTGTTGTCCCACCAAAATATATATTGTAAGGTAGCTTTGAGAAGAATTAGGGTGAAGTTAATTGAATGAAATTATTATTATCATCATCATTATTATTATCATTATTATTATTATTCTATATACAACAACTGACTGTATAATTTCTTTTAAATTTTAATTTTTTTTATTTTATTGTTTTTTTTCCTTCTCCTAATTTGATTTGACTTGGAGAATTGAGCTTGTTTTGTGTGTGTTAATTGAATGAAAATTATTATTGTTATCATCATTGTTGTTGTGGTTATCATTGTTATTATTATTTTATATACAACAACAATTGACTGTGGGATTTTAATTTTAATTTTTTTTTTCTGTCTTCTCCTATTTTATTGACTTGGAGAATTGAACTTGATTTATGTGTGTTGCGATCAGGCGTGTGCCCAAATATAAAAAAAAAAAAAAAAAAAAAAAAAAAAAAGACAATGAAAAATGACAGGGATTAGATTTGAACTCTTCTAAATCTCCTGATAGGGTGAACATTGTATGTGTGTGATGAAGGGGCGAAACCCACCCCAGGGCAACTTTGGCCATTGAACTGTGCTGTTTTGTTTTTGTTTTTGTTGATTGCAAAATTGGGGCATAAAGGCCCAGAGAATCAAGAGACTGATGATTGTTTGGTATTTGTTGGTATTTTTTTTTATTGTAATGTTAATGAACAGGGGGGGTGATGGTGACCCCCGGCCACAAGGTAGACCCGACACTGCTTCCAATCAATAATTCCGGTACGGCACCTAAAGAACTGCGTGGATCTCTTATGCCACCGCGTCGTAGGAATGGGATTACGTAATACTTCTGAATCGTTTTAGTAGAGGGGTTAAAATTCCCCTGTGTTAGTGGGGGGTGGGGCGAAATCGAGGAGGTGAATTGAGAAGTCCTCCTGTAAGAAGAGGGTGTTTAAAATCCCTGTGTTTAGTGGGAGGTGAGCTGAGGAAAGCCCTCCTGGTTTGATTAAGTAAGAAGTTTCCCCAAAAGATTGACTTGAGGAAGCAGGGTCGAAGAACCAAACTGGCGGAAGATGTTTTGTTTGTTTTTTTGTTTTTTGGTTATGTGATTTTGGAAAAGGAATCACCCTGACCATTGTTGGCCATTGTTGCTGTTGTTGGTTTGATGAGAGGGGACTGATTCCCAATCACCAACATAGCATGAATGCATGTTCTTTTGTCGTTGAATTGTTTGCTTTGTTCTCTCCTCGGTGTGCCTCTGCTCTCGCGGGTGTCCTGTTGGGTCCCCGGGTCCAAACCCAGGGATACCAAGGGGTAGAAAACAAAGATGGGATGCAGGGCCGTGAGTGCGCGTATCCGGCCCAGAAAGACTGACCGCAGAAACAAAATGGAAAGGTATGACCACGGAAACGAAATGGAATCGAGAAGGAATGACCGCCGAAACAGAATGGAAAGCAACGACCACAGGTACGAAATGGAAAAAGGTAGGACGAATGGTAAGAAGGAAACAACCAGGCAACGCAACCGGGATGGAGAAGGATCTTTGGGTGAGTGCTCTGGTGCCCGGCGGGCCACTCCGTGTGGGTGGTTGCACTTCATGGAGAGAAACAATGTGTCATGTGAATTTTTTTTTCTTGATTGTAATTTTTTTGTTTTGTTTGTGTAATTTATGAATAAATGACAAGAAAGGCAAGGGGAGGTATATAATACAATGGTGGGTGCAAGAATGTGTATGTGCATATAAATGCACACTTAGTATATAGTTAAATAATAGTTAGTTAAATCGAATTAAAAAGGTAGTAAGTCAAACCACATATATGTATAAATATGTGTGTGTGTTCTAGTGTAGATAATGTGTGAGTATATGTATGTATATATAGATATAGATATATATGTGCGTGTGTATATATACATGTGTGTGTGTCTACATATATAGTATGTGTAAAGTAGGGTCAATGATAAGTTAGAGAAACCATTAAAACTGAGGATAGATATAAAAGGATGATAATCTCTTCTTAGGAGACGAGAAGTCTGGGTTGTGAACAACTTTAATAGTTGACCAGTTGGTCAGATAGGTCATAAAAAATCATGAGGGTGGTCTTTTAGACAAAGAACCCTTTCAAATCCCACAGGGTTGATAAGATCTCAGAGGATGAGATTTGATACGAGAGTGAGATGAGATTTGGGGATTCTGGGAAATTTAGAAAGTTTTGACAGTTAGTCTTGGACAGCGGAGAGACCAGAACAGCGGTGAAAGGAATGGGGGGAACCCCCCCCATCTCGACAACCAGTAGAGATAGCAGCAGATGGATACGTGTTATATATCTCCCTGCCTTTTCTGAATGTTCACCTGACTGACATTGTCTTGTCTTCATCTCTTTGTTGTTGTTTATTCTCTCTTTCTCTTTGTGATACTGTTTGTTTGTACACCCCTTTGGCGGGGGGCCCCTGCGAGACGTTTTGAGCACATATGCGCAACGTGGACAGGTCCTAGTAGAAATAGCCAGCAGACGAAACGAATCATGGCCAGAGTTAGGAGTGCAGCGAAGATGCAGAATGCCAGAGAGATGCAGAAGTGTGCAAAAAGCTTCGCAGCCCGCGGGGGGTGTTACACCCAGAAAACTCTCGTTTATTTTAACTGATATGTATATCGCACTTTTTGGGTGACTTAAGGCACTGACAGTATGAAGTGGTCAAACGATGGTTGTTTGAAATGCCGAGGCCGACATTTTTTATATATTATATATTATATGTGTGTGTGTGTGTGTGTGCGTAGTTGTGTGTGTTGTGAGAGAAAGTGGAAGTGAATCCGACAGTATGTTAAAATAGTGAAATATTTTTGAAAAGGACACAGATCAAATAAAATGAGTGATAATTTATTCAGCCAACGCTGCAGTGTTTAAATCTGTTTAGTAGATCTTCTTCAGGGCTTTGTTGATAGAAGGAAAAGGAAAAATTATCACCAAATATAAGAGACTGTGATCGGTTTGTTTACAATGTTTTGAATAAAAGTAGCGCTCTTAGAAGCAATTCGATGATTTATGATGACGTTAGGATAAACGTTTTGGAAGGATGACGTAGAACAATCTCTTCGTTGTGTGTGTAGTGTGTGTCTGTGTGTTTGTGTGTGTGTGTGCTGTGTGTGTGAGAGAGAGAGAGAGAGAGAAGAAGAAGAGGAGCAAGAGAGAGAGAGAAGAGAAGCGTTGTGTATGGAAATGGGGAGTAGATTAATCGTTTTCATTTGGGTGTCTGTGTGGGCGCGCGTTGGCTGAATAAATATCATCATTTTATTGATCCTGCGTTTTCTCAATGCTGTTTTTCACTATTATAGATATATATATTATATATATATATATATTATGTGTGTGTTGTGTGTGTGTTGTGTGTGTGTTGGGTACGTTATATATAAGGTAATGTTTAAATGATTCGTTAGCGGTTATAGCGATCGGCTAGAAACCACAAGGTTTCTAGTTCAATTCCGCTCCTCGCCAACTCACGTATTGAGTAGCATAGGGATCTGTAGCGGTAAAGTTAAGGAGTGATGGTAGGTGGCAGCGCTCCACCTCATATGACAAAAAACAATCTCCTTGGTCTAGCGTTTAGTGAAAAGGGGATAGACTCCCTCGCTATTCGGCTGTTGCCGACATTAGGGCCGCCCCGACGACTTTACTTTTTTACTTATATGTGTGATGGCATGATTGTGTGTTATGTTATATGATACTATACATATTATCATATTGTAAGTTTTATAATGTATATTTTATTGTGCTTATACATATTAATAAAGTTGTTGGCATTAGATAACAAGGGTAATATGCCATTAAACCAAACAAAGAAACTTTTTTTATTAGAAAATGATTATTAATAACTAAAATCCAGTCAATTTTATTAATTGTATAAATTGGATGTCAGTAAATTAGGGTCTCATTCAGTTTTTTTGAAGTTGTTGAAATGACTTAAAGGAAATCTCCAGTTGAATTTATATCAAAAGGGCATTCCAAAAGTAAGGTTCTTAAAAGCACTGGGGAGTAGGAAACTTGTTCGTGCGGTGATTAAGTACACACTGTGTAAGTATGATGAGGGGTTCGAAATAGATGATTGTAAAAGAATGAAATATAAGAAAGAAAAAAAGGTAAAGCAAAGAAAGAAGAAACGGTGAGTGTAAACATATGTAAGAAAAAGATAAGAATAGTAGATCTAAATAGCATACAAAAGAGAATTTTTATATAGAAACAAAAATGTAATTATTTTCTTATGTTGTTAGATCCAAAATTGAATTCTAAATGTTCATAACCTTTTGTGTTTCAGTTTGATGTATTCTCAGCCCGAATTAATTTCCAATTGGGCATTATGGATGACTGCAAGAAAATACTGCTGAAAAGAATGTCCCCGGAATTCTGGAATTTTTATTGCCTCCTGCCCTGCAAGCAGTAAGTACCAGGAAACACATGAAAACATGCAATAATTAGACTAAACACCCATCCACTCTGAATATATGAATAAGACGTTTTAAATATAGAAGTAAAGTTTTTCGTTGTATATAAACACTTTTGTCTGATCCATCATCCTTTCTTTGAATTCCATCCGAAGAATCTGAGGCTGGTGATAGAGAAATTGCTATTTTGAGCACCGCTTACAAAGACACCATTCCTGAAATGGCTCTTGAATTCCTGACAGTCCCAAAGTTCTTACTTCATTGATCTCAAGGTCTTCATGTCTTGGTGATAAAAGAGAGAGACACACACGTAAAATCCCAGCACTAAATAGTCGAAAACCAATAAAAACCATCCAAAATGACTAATCTGATTTGTATCAACATAAATAAAACCGCACTTATGGTGGTGGAACCGTTATTTATGTTGTGGGAACTGCAGTTGAAAACCTATTAACATATTTCAAAATTTCATTTCTTGGCTTGAATAAACGCAAATAATAACATTGACATTTTTCTTGTGTTTTTAGAAATAAAGCAGAAAATTCTTAGATAAAATATCTGCAAGGTTAAAAAAAAGCAACAACAACAACAAACCTCAATTCTTATATATATATATATATATATATATATAGTCATCGACAACACGTGTTTCGACTTATCAAGTCTCTTCAGTGTGGCTAACATTTGTAAGTTAACCTACAGCCGGGATTGAAATCCGCATTGGTTCAGTGTCAGTCAGTCACCTTAACCACCAGGCTGCATACCCACTGAATGCGAAAGGGGATTTTAACTGTTTAAACACTCATCGTTTGTTATGTAAAGGCCGTTTATAAAGTGCTCCATCCCATATATAGGAGAGCGTTGCGTTTACACTTTTAGTTGGCGTCATCAGCGAAAATCCCCCATAATATATATATTCATATATATATATATATATATATATATATACTATATAATATTATATATATATATGGTAGGAATTCCTACAGAATTTTTCTTCACTCCTTATTTTACCACATATATATATATATATATATGATATATATATATATTTATATATATATATATATATATATATTCACAGTCATACACCAACGCCCATAACCCTCCCTACCATATATAGAGATCCAAAAAACAAAACTACCCCATAGAGGTTCTTCACAGAACGAATGAACATGCTACTATCAAACACACTCGCCTACCCGATTTTAACAGCATGTTAAACCCACTATTAACACTTAAACATTATACTCTTCTATAAATGTTTACTCCCTTTCTAATAATGGTAATCAACAATTTCCTTAAATAATAAATTCTCCTGAAGATGACCGAAAGGTCGAAACTAGTTGAGATTAAACAACCATACAGAAATATTCCTGTTGTCTTAATAATAATTTTTTTCACACTATATATATATATATAATATATATATATATATATGTTAATATATAAATATATATATATATATTATATATATATATATATATATACATATATATTATTGTTTTTATATATATATATATATATATTATATATAAGAAATAAGGAATGAAAGAACAAAATCTTTTGTCGGATTTCATTCCAATTCATTTTCCTTATATATATAAATATATATATATAATATATATATATATATATATATATATATCATATATGTGTGTGTGTGTTTTAAATATAACAAAGTTTACTAAATGAGAAATAATCAAAACAAGGTTGGAAATGAAATGTGAATCTCTTTTATAGCATTAACAAAATTCCAATACTCGCAGCGGCGTGAAAAATGTAACCACTGCTAGTGGTATAAGACTACTCACGTCAGCGTATTGCTCCCCAGTATTTATGACGATTACGACATACTCATTAATGTTCCTTGTAGGTACATATTTATTGTGTATATGAATAATAAAAAAATATGTGATTCTATTCTATGGTCATTCAAAACCATCAAGGATTGATTATCCATAGAGGTTTAGAGAATCATGTTCATTTTATGTTCATATTTATATTTTTGCGTAATTCTAATTATAGCAGAGGCGAGTCAGGCAAACACCTTTCGCAATAAAGGGATATCCAATACAACCCAGATCTTAAGAACTGGAAATCACCATCCGCATGAAGGTAGTATCATATTGACAAAATATAATAAATTAAATTTAGTTAAAAATAATGTTTTTGTACTGAAAATATTTTATTGTGTATCATGGATTAAAAAATTAATGATTGATTCATCCTAATGACATTGTTAAACCCGTGCCAGGGTAGGTTCTATCACAGCGGTTAGGGAATCACGTTCTTTGTACTTTTTATATTACATTATTTTTAGCCGTAGTTGATTTTTTTCACGTTAAACAGGGTGGCTCGAGCCGCCTTTTCCCTTTGTTTATTCGTTGCATTTGCAACCTCTTGTGGTGGAGGTTCCTATCGGAGTACCTCACTGCTTCGGCCTCGCTTGATAGGGAGGACATCCCACGTGGCAAAAACACCTTTCTGTTTTATTATGTTGGGCTGGGATCTTATTTGCAAGGACTGCTTCAGTTGTCTGCGTTTCTAAATGTGGGTTTTGCCCGGTATTACAGCAGTTTTCTTCTCGGGGTTGGCCCCATCTGGGTCGGATGTGACCCCGTCCTTTGCCGGCTTGGCTGGGGGTCAGACACTTCTATTGAGAAGGTAAATGGAAGAGGAAAAGAACTAAAGAAGAACGCCAACTGGGGCAAAGTTCAGAATAGAAAAAGCCAAAAAAGGTTCTAAAGGAAAAGGTGAAATACAGTTGTAAAATGAAAGAAGGGACACGGGTGACAAAAAGGAACTAGAAAGAAGGTAGAGAAGAAAGACTGACAGTAAGCAGGGAGAAGGGAAAATTTCCTGACCTGTAAAAGGTTGGAGAAAGGGAATAAGTCGTTAGCCAGACACCTTTTAATGTCTAGTGGCGAGTGTAATGCAGAAAAAAAATGACCGGGACATTACAATCTAATCCACCATTCCCCCGACGGCACGCACGAATAATTTTTAAGCAGACTTTTTGACGCATAGATGGTGTTCTAAACAGGTATATATAATTTACTATATATCTTTATAATGGAAGATTTGTGTGTTTGTCTGGTCTGTAACGAAACTATATTATTATACAAGTCACAATTCCTTTCGTTATTTATATCATATTCTCCATGATTTATTTTATTTAAACCTCAATTATTAATAAAATTTTTTTACTATTACTTACACTGTGACCAATCTACATACTAATAACATGCAATTGTATTTATATATACAACAAAATAGAGGTTTACAGTATGAATGGGAAGACTAATTGCATATTGATCTTAAAAAAATTGATTTTAATAAATATATGCTTATATATTGATTTCTAATGTTGGTTTTATCTTAATGAATATGAGCAAACATCTCTTCAATAAATCTAAAAGAAAATCCTTAACAAGAAGAAATAACTGTATATATTTCTTTACTTCCTATTTAACTTAAACAGTTTAATTAGGAACAATTTACCAATGAAAACGGGAGTAAGGAAAATGATGGAAGAGTTAGTTTCAAAGTTGTTCTATTTTTCAATTCATAACCCCTCTGTTCAAAATCTTTTTTATCTACATTCTTATTCATTTCATGCCTTTTCTAATTTAATATCATTTTATTATAAAAATTTAACTAAAGACTTTGCACCCGAGGGTGCATATATTTGCTAGTATAGAGAATTACTATACTATAATTACGGGT
This sequence comes from Doryteuthis pealeii, assembly GCA_023376005.1. Lineage (NCBI taxonomy): Eukaryota > Metazoa > Mollusca > Cephalopoda > Myopsida > Loliginidae > Doryteuthis > Doryteuthis pealeii. Next base: position 1,791,323 of record CM042155.1, read on the forward strand.
ACTATAATTACTCTTGTATGTTCAGGTGGAGAAGGTGCACGTGAACAGAGCTCAAATCCTGGGACAAAAACTATTTGCATTTCTTTGATAGTGTTGCATTCGTGCCAACGGAAGAGGAAGCTTCCGCGCAAAAGACAAAGAGAAAGATAAAAATATATATTAAAAAAAAGGGGAAACGGGAGAGAGGTCTTCCAGTCAAGAAACAGGGCAGAAGATGAAGAAATAGATAAAAGAAAAAGAGAACGGAAGACTCCTCTCGGTGAAAGCAGAGGAAATTAAAGAATATATTAAAAAAATATCCGTTATCAGATCAAAAGATAAAAATGCGCTTGGGCCATACTTATGTAATAAAGGCTAGCGGATGAAGGGTGTCTGTCAGTCCCCAGAGCAGCCTTAGAGGTAACCTCGTCGCTTGCCGTATCAACCACCCTCGAAGTCATTGTGAACATCGTCACCCCACCACCCACACACCGACGAAAATAAGACGGGTCAATTTATATACGCGTGTCTGTGGTTTATTGAGTCCAGTAGTCGGCTATACAAACACTAGGTCATTCTCGCTACTGATGCTGGACACAATGTTTGGCACATCAGCACCCAGCAGACACATTTACGTGCACAGAGAGAATCAGCTTATGGTGAGGCGGACGAGGTATCTCACCCTTAAAGTGGTCAACATTCTTTTTGCCAAGCCTGGTGTATATTTGTGGCTAGAATGACTGCCATAATTATTAAAGTAATAATATCAATATATATATATATCCATATATATATATATATAATATATAAACTGACCGAAACACATGTGTAAGTGATATCGTTTAATGTGATATCGATTAAATTCTTTTCCATCGTACATTTCTTTTCTTTAAACCTATTTTTCCTCATATATTATAATATATATATATATATATATATATATATATATCAGTCATCCACATTACCGTTGTTTCGAAGTACTTCGCATCAGTGTCGCTTTACTTTTCAGAAAAGGACGAAACTCGCCAAGTCTCTTAGCCACGCCAATTCTCTTACCCATGTGGCTATTAGCGGCTGTCAGTCTGGAGTGAACAATTAATTGATACATTCCCTACGCGTAATATTTTACAATCACCGGGAGACTCAAGGCTGTAAACCAGTCGAGTGTCCTTGGCCACACACACACACACCACAAATTATATATATATATATATATATATATATGTGTGTTGTGTGTGTGTGTGTGTGTGAATTATATATGAAAAAACAAATGAGTTACAAATTTGGGATCATCAGGAGAGAATGTGCACTGTTTCGGGCCTTTCTCTCAACGGTTTTAACTGCACATCGCTCCCTCACCGTATGTAATAGATCGGTACTTTCAACAAAAGTAAATGGGATGAATGACCGTGATAGAAGAAGAATGCCGCAAACAGAACGCTGTTAGTAAAGTTGCGAATTTTTCAAAAAATGCGCTATCTGTATTAATAAAATGAATTTTATTTAAAAAGATAAAATGAATTTTATTTAATATTTAAAAATCAGAAGATTATTAGTTTTATAATAAGACTCAAAAGAGCCTGATGTAAATTGTTTAAAAAAGTGATATAATTCGTATCAAAAGTGTATATTAAGTATCAAAATTGTTCATAAATACACTCCAACTATTAAATAATGTAACCAATAAGTCCACAGCACAATGAAAAAAGATGTAAGGGGGGATTCCAGAAAGTTTGTTGTGTGTGTAATCCGTGGTGTTTGTAGGATATGGCCAAGGACCCGATCCCCCTTTCAACCTAGACACAGGGCAGATCCCCTCTATTATTTTATACACATCACAAAAATAAAATTGGTATGATGAACATGTTTTAAATTACAAAAATTTCATTTATCATCCCCCGTATATATATATATATATATATATATATATAATACCAAAAGTCAGAGGAAGGAAATTCTTTACGACACAAGAGTTTAAAAAAACAAAAAAAACAAGTCGCAGGTTTGAGAGCTCAATGTGTGCTCTTAATGTTAGAGTCACAGAGCAAATATATAAGTAAAGAAATAACAAAAGACTTAGAGATTTAGCTTTAAGTCTATTTCAGAGGAGCTTATATATATATTATAAGTTTATATATATAATATATATATATATAATATATATCATCGTTCGCGTATCTCTCCNACCGCCGAACATTCTCGAAAGCACTCGTGACGTCGAGGCTGAGATCGCGTGTCGACACTAAGATGACCCCAATCTGGAACGAATTCTTTGTACCAGGCATTGTCACGCTCGGCCGGCCTCTGAAGAGGGGGAGGCAAAGGGATGAACGAAATACACCGCCCACCTCTCTTTGGGGAAGGAAAGAGATCCTATCGTTAGTTTAGTTTCACTCAGGAGTTTTTTTTTTGGCGAAGTAGTTGGACGCTTCAACACTCGTTGAGGGTGGGCGAAGAATCGCCTTCATGCGGCATAGAAGAGAAGTTTACTACTATAGTCAGTTGGAACCCCGATATCATCTCTCATGGGGCAGAAGAAATTAGACCCAGGGTGGTCATCACACAGCTATGAGCCGAATGGAAACGAAGTAACTAAAACAAGATAAGTACCACATTCCGTCATGGAATTTTTAATAGATATTGCACTTTCATACTTCCTTCAATTTACATGTATACTTATGGGGATTCAAATTATCCCACAAAATATTTCTATTGCGGGTGTATACAAGATAATCAGGCTCAGACTTTCCCATCTTTTTCTCTCCTCCCAACTTTCGACTTCCTAAATAAAATTATATTTTTAAATAAATGTATATGTCTTATTGTTCTTTACACAATTTTTGCATGCGCACCTTTCACTTTTCTTTGGTCTCTGATGGAACAGCGTTGCAAACGTTCAAAAAACGATAGGTCGAACGTAAAGAAACCAGACTAATAGAAAAAGAAAAACCTCCTGTTACGTTCCATCAAATGATAGAACCTTTGGAATATTCTGAGAGACTTGCCGACCCGGGGAGGGGGGGAGTCACGGAATGTGACCCTAAAAATTTCGCTTACTCATGGCCGTAGCCGACCTAGCTAAGAAGAGGAAGGCACACGAAACGATACGACTGATACTACACTCGTTGCTTTACCCACGTACGCACAAAACGTATCAGACAGGTGACGTCACGATTTGGAGGAAGGAAAGCGATCCCCGTTGTCAGTCTTGGGCAGTGTATACCAGAGGGCGGGCAGTGAACATCTCGTGGGGGAGGGAAGACGAAGAATGTCTCCCGAAAAGAAAGTTATCACAATTGAAAATGCCAGATAAAGAACTAATACCGGAATAATCATTATCACGGAAAACAAATCACCACATAAAACAAAGATAAGTGCAAAGTCCTTTCATTACGAACCTTTCTAAATTGATTTGAAGAAGAAATTCAACCAAAATGACATTATAACTCTAGCCTGTCAGCGTTCGTATTATAATTCCCAAAGACTAACAAACTTTGAATTAAATGTTGTGTTTTAAAATAATACTTGTGTTGTATTGTTCTTTGCCAAGTTTCTCTGCATGTCACCTTTCATTTTCTTTGGTATCTCTGATGGAAAGCGCCTGAATAGCGTTGAACGATAGGCGTAATGTAACACTCCGAATTCAAACCTGTTTAAATCCCGCTTAAGAAATTGAGCTTGTGTCACATCCTGCTAGTGTGTAGTTCTTATTTTATGATGTTTTTATACTACAAAGTGCTATTTTTATTATTTAAAAAGATAGGTATTTTTTTGGGGCGGGGCTTGGTGGTGCTGAAAGGGATGAATGACAATTTTAGGTTATTTTAATGGGAAACTTGATTTGATAGACGAGAATTGATTTACGAGGAGAACGAATTAACTTGTAAGTCAACGATAGTGTAATTAAAAAAAAATAATAATCAGAGGTTGAAGTCGATGAAGTGCGGAGAAATGTTTGTTATTTCACCTATGAAATAAAAAAGGGGGTGGTGGATATGCAACATTTTTATTTTTTGACTGTTGTCCTCATCTCTTATTGTAAAAGACGCATACACAACGTTTCGGTCGATGTAACGCACCGGCCTTCTTCAGTTTTTCTGTTGGGATTATTTAGATAATAGGATGTGCCCCTAAATACCCCACCTCTATTCATAGACTAGCCAACGTCACGTGATTTGACTCTTGTAACCAATCACTAGCAATACTACTGGCCTGATAGAATACTTACCCCCCCCCCACGTTGGTCATAATTAAA
>CM042155.1:1798056-1879866 GCA_023376005.1 Doryteuthis pealeii
AAAAAGAGATACATCTCAAGTTTGGTTTCTTATGGTATGTAGTCAGACAGACAAATCAGACAGGAACAGAAAAAAAACAGAATATTATATCAAAATATAAATAGAGAAGTAAATAAAAAATGTAATATTTTTAACATTAGAATATAATAGATAATATAATGGTATAAAAAAATTAGATAAAAAAGGAAAATAAAAGGGAATCTATCTATTATCTATTATTTATTATATTCTAATGTTTAAATATTAAAGAACATTCTACTTCAGAACAATTGTTATTACGCGAAATTACATTTTTACAGTAATCTAAACCAATATAATACTAAAAGTAGAAATATTAATGTAGTTATGAATTTTTATTTATGGCAATTAAGTCGAAATTTTTTTACATATGACAGTGTCATAAATTTCAAGTTACCTAGAACAACGGAGAGGGAAAATCACCCATCTTTTCTCAGGTGTAATTTTTCTTAATTAGTCATTTAAACCTATTTAAAATGGTTTGTTATGATTATTTACTCATTACATAAATGCTCTTTGATAATTTAAATGTTAAATACGTTTTGCATAAATTAGTTTTATTCACAAAAGTAAATATTTACTATTTCATTAGTTTTTTGACACAAGCGCTCCTGTCCCTGTGATTTTCGGAACATTTTTCACGCTCAGAATGCGGAGACATGGAATAAACTGACGCGTGCTGAGCTTGCCGAAGTACTGAATCTTTTCAAAGCCTCTCCATTGAGCTTCCTGTAGTCCGCCGACACTATACCTGATGCCACTCTCACGTACATTGCAGCACACGCGCACACATTACATGCATATCATACTGTAAATCATGTTCCTGACACTAATTATCATTACTGTGTACTGGACATGAAGGACTTAGATGAGTTGTGTGGTTGCACCTAGAGCACTGTACACAATAAATTGCATTATCGATTTACCTTTATTTAAGCTGAGAATTTTAAAGTTGAATTCCTGATTGAAAGGAAAAAACAATTATTGCATTGTGGCAAGGAAATGACTATGGTAATAATTGATTATTTATCTCCCTTAGTTAATTTTTTTTTTCTAAGACTGCATTTTATTGTACCAACAAACAACCTGTTATACCTTAACTAATTGTATGAATATACATTTTCTTTTAATTAAAAATTGAAATTTGTTTTTACTTTAAGTTTATACAAAGGAGTTTTTAAAAAAGTATCAAATGAATTTCATATTTGATTAAAAAATAGTAAATTCCTCAAGATGCGTTACGTTCATACCCCAGAACATAAGAGCCCAGTGGGTGGCAAAGGAGTTTAATGTTTTAGGTTAAAAGGTAGCTTGTTATTCCCTGTGAGTTTCCTAGGGTTCGCTTTAACCCCGTTCATATGGTGTGTCGCGCTGCGAAAGGATTCAAGGAAAGAGAAACAACAGATGGACATTTTAAGGATTTAGGCTTTATTCACGGGCCATAGCCAAACATGGTAAAGAATCCTTGGCCAGTAGTCGAGACTAGTCCAATCTAGGCCTAAGTTCGAATAGCCTAGAGATATCTTTGGTTGTTGGATCGGTTCTTTTTCTGCACCATGCTTCGAGGTTCTCCGTGTGAAGGCTCATGGGAATTTATTTTTATTTATTTATTTTAATTTTATTTTAATCCCCACAACCCTCAGCACGCCTTATATATATATATATATATATATATTATATATATATATATATATATATTATGTGTGTGTTGTGTGTGTGTGTTGTGTGTGATGAATAAAAGGAATAATCCGACGGTATGTAGTCACTAGTATTGGCTATAAAATAGAAACACAGGGTTTAAAATGAGTTAGTGTTGAGTTATGGCCGACGCTGCAGTGTTTTGATCTATTAATTAAGATATCTTCAGGCTTTTGTGGTTATGTGAAGTTGAATAAAAAATTTTTTATCTCAGATAAGAGAAAGGCGAGTCATAGTCCCTTGTTTATCGGTCGTTTTTAAAATTGAGCCGAGAAAAGAGAACGTTGAAAAATGAACGGTTTGATAATATGACGTCAAATATTCGTTTTTGTGGTGTAAGTATAGAATGTGTAAGTGTTTGTATCGAAATATATAAAAGATTGGGGCTTGACATAAGGCAATAAGCTGGAAGATATCATATAGGTGCTAGACTTGAGTTGATATCGATTTGAGCGCAGGGACCTCTTGATCGCCCGTCTAGCCTAAGTAGCGTCACAGTGAGTGTTACTTGTCATGGACTGTTTCGCTACAAGGATTCCGTCGTAATCATCACAGGGAACATCCACAGCCACCAGTTTGAGTCATTGGGAGAATTTTACTCCTTCTGCAGAGGTGCAGTCGTGTATCTTCTATTAGCTTAGCCGCAGGGCGGTTCGCATATGTGAATATCAACAATATCACACCCCCCCAATACATTTACTTGTCGAAAAATATCTATACTCCATTTGTTCATATTCTATCTATATTATTTTTTGTTTATCTATCTATCTATCTATCTATCTTGTCTATTCAAAATATATATCCATCTTCTATCTAAAACGAATTACGACACAAATACGATACGATAAACAAGAATTACGACGAGCTGGGGTTGTTATTTTGATAGTCACCGGGTGCAATTTTTTGAGTAAGGAGACCGGACGCACTTCCTCAATAAAATTACGAATAATGTATTGATTGTTTTCTTTTCGAAACTCGTCTATTAATTAAAAAATTTCGCGAACTGTTGTTTTGAATGAAAATACCTCCGCCCCCAAAAAAAAAAAATTTTTTTTAAATGGGAGGATATTTACATTTACTTCGTCGATAAACAAAACTGTGTGGATTAATTTAAACGCCTTTAAACACCTAAAAAAAGTTATTTGTCCATTAAAACGCCTATAAACCGCTAAAAATATTCAGAGTCGGGGTAAAATATTAAAAATTATTTATCCTTTTTAAATTTTGATGAATTTTAAATATGAATTAAATATTTTACTATAAAATTTTAATAGTGTTTACACTGGTATCAGTAATTGCTTATGATTAAGAACGAAAAAGGGTATGCCCTTGTTTCGATTGACTGTGGACTAAGGTCAGGAGTTGATAAAAGTTGTAAACCCGTCAACACGTGTTATGGTCTTGCCTCCTCTTTGCTTGTAATTAGCATTGTTCTGTACTAACCTAACCTTCAGTAGAGTAAGTTCGTGCATGAAACAACCTGACGTACGAATGCCCCATCTTACGGAGTTACCCACGTTAGAGAGCTGATCTGGTCGCTTTTTTTGCTTCTGTTTTTTTTGCGCTAATTTGAAGTCAAACGAACGCCAGGGTTTTAACGGAGATGTTATAAAAATTTTTTTCCTTATAAATTTACTTTATTTTCCATAGAAATTGAAAGTTCCAATAAATGTTTTACGTCATACAGTTTAGCTCAGTCGTGTAGGAGTATCTTGCCTAGAATAAAAAGGTTCCAACCGTGCATGAGCAGTGTAGCTTCAATCTGTACTTTGAGTGGCGGAGGTTGGGTGTTTGGCAATTGATACGCGCTGCCGACTTTATTTACTTCGAGCGCATATTTTATCTGTTGTTTTTTTAGGGGGAACAGGCATTTTGTCGTCGTGCTAGGATTTTTAAAAAGCGAGTATAAAAAAATGACATATTCATTTAAGGTCAAACTTTGCTAAATCGATAAGTAGTAAACATAATAACCATATTAAAAAAAGAAAAATATATTACATTTGCAGTTTATTTTAATACATTTACAGGATGTTTGGTCAATTTCGACGAATCCGCATTCTGTCTCTTTTTCGATGGTTTTAAGCGCTGTGTTACTATTACTGAAACATTCGCGATTGTAAAAAAAACAACCAAAATCAGAGTAATTATCCGATTAATGAAATTTTCAGTATTTCATTTAACAATTAATGCTTTATAATGCATCAGTTATTTTTTTCAAAACTTTAATTTAGTATTTTTGCTATGAAAATTAATATATAAAATTTCATTTAAAAAATGTGAAAAATCTAATGTTAGTTTAACAGTTATATTTTTAGATTCTAGAAATAAATATTTATTTAATGCAAACCTTATTTCATTTGCATAAAGTATACTTTTGAAGAAAAAACTCATTGAAAAAAATGTACCCTCCCCTTTTTAAGCAAAATTCAATGTTTTTTTTTTCTTTTATAAGATAATAGCCAATTAAATAATTATCGAATGAGTAAAAAAAAATACCAAAAAAATGAATTATCTATTATTTTTTACATTTTATTTTTCGATTTTCGGTGGCCTATTTTCTCATAGAAAGCCACCGTGATTTTTTTTTTTGTTTCTTGTTCATAACTTTCGGTCTTTTTATCTCTTTAATTTAACTTGTAATTAGTACAATATAAGGCCAACTTGAAAAAATGTTACGCCCCAAACATAAGGGGGCAAATATTAAGTGACCTGAAAAAAATTAAGAAGTTTTATAAATAAAAATGCATTTATAAAGATCATTCCATTCATAAATAAACACAGAAAAATTACATTAAAATCCGATTATTCCGATTATTTGTAAATTTAGGGGGGGGGGCTAAAAGTCATTTTGTCAAAAAACCATTTTAGGCTCATTTTGCCAGTAGCTATGTTTTATTTATAGCAATACAGCGTTATTTTCTTATCAAAAAAATTAAACAAAAATTTGTGTTTTTGGGAGGGGGGGGCTAAAACGAATTAATGACTTTCGGGTCTTTTAATAGGGAAAATTGATTTGATATACGAGGAAAACTGATTATGACGAACGAATTAAGTCGTAAATCACTGTACTCATGTAGTTGTTTTCATTAATTTTTTTTTATTCAAGTTATTTTACTAAGCTTTAATTGGTAGTTTGTAACACAGACCAGAAGTATAGGGTACTAGTGAGAATCAACTACTAACAATGGTATGGCAATTTAGATTCTAAACATACCCACATTAAATTGGTTGAAAATCAGGTAAATAACTTGTTTCAAACTATGTAATATTTGAGTATTTCCTATGGTTCACGTGACAAACCGACTTGTTGCTAAAATGAGTTTGAGTTGTGAGTTTTGTTTAAGCATATCACCTCTGTTGATCATTTAATGTCAAGAAAGTTATTTTAGATTTCAGTCTTTTAAAGTAGTGGTTCTATGGAGTAATGGTTATGTTTCTGTTATATTTGTTGAAAAGGTTGCTTTTTTATTAATAAAGTAAATGTTTTCAGGTGTGTATTCTAAAGAATGTCTCTCAGGTTTCTGCTTGATAGTAACTTTGCGTGATATGTTTAAAAGTTTCTGTTACAATTAGAAGGATATGCTTGTTGGAGTTGTACTTCATGTTGGGCACATCTAAGACTGGCATTCCAACCCCTTTTAACAGAGAATGGTAATGTGGTGTAGGCGCTCTGATAAGGTGTGCTAAATTGTAAAAAATAAACAATTTGTTAAAATTATTCATTACAAAAATATTTGAAAATGTTGAAATATTTAATTGATTATTTGTAGACAGTGAGAGTTATTGTCTGTTTGGTTTTACGGCAGTATCAACCTCGGTGATCATTTAATGCCGTTTTTGAAAAGTTTTGAAATAAATTCATTCTGGGGTGCCTCACTATTTTTTATAACACATTTTTTTCTATAACACAATAGATGTGACCTAACAGTAACTACCACTCCGGGCCAGAGTGGACCTGGGAGTAATGGTGGATTTAACATAGGTACTAGTCCCCGAGGTCCAGAACTGGAACGCTCACCCTCAATATGAGTTTACATTCATACCAGGAAAATAAGACCCCAAGCCACTGCATCTAGGACTATATATAAAAAGGGTTGAGGCTTGGCCATAAAGGGAAATATGTTTGGAGAATCATAATAGATGCGAGCGCTTGACTGCCAATTGATCGGAGGGGTCTCTCCGACCGCCCATCTTAACACAAGTAAGAGCACAAGTGGAGTGTTGCATTGCATGGACTGCTTCAGCCACAAAGTTCCATCCTTAAGCATCCAACGAATTCACAAGCCACGCCAATTAGGGTGTCCCTTAGGGGGTTACCCTCTCTGCAGACGTACAGAGTCGTGTTTTCTATGGCTAAACAAAATCGCCGGGGGCGGCCTAATGTCGGTATGAGCCATACGCGAGGAGTCTATCCCTTTTCACTAGCGCTAGATCCAAGAGCAATGGAAGCACACCCCTACATACGCTCCTTACTTTTACCGACAGATTCCTGTGCTACTCATACACTGAGTTGGCGGAGGAACTGGAAAACCTTTCGTTTCTAGCCGAACGCTCTACCGACTGAGCTAACCCGGCCTCAAGCAGTTACAATTTAAACAATGTTACTATGTTCAAATTTTTCACGATCATACTAATCCCTACACACCACATGGCTTTTCTACGACGGTATCCTAGAAATTAGTTTTTTTCCAAGCGCTGGGGGCACGAGAATCTGTTTCGTGTGTTTATTAAAAACACTGTTGTGTTTGTGTGGTGCATGCGGCTATGACAGTCCCTGCACATGCGTCGGCTGCCTTGCCGCCTCGCTCAGTCTTGACTTGGCAGTCGTTTTGATGGAGCTCCCGATTGACGCTACCGCCAAGGCAGATATGGCTGATACATACGATTCCTGCGGTCCCTGATGACAGAAATCTAAAAACGCAGTGAAATCGGATCCATGCGTCCCTAGTGTTTTTATTTTTCTTCCGCTCAACCATTTCCAAGGTAATTGGTAAATACATTTCAGATAGTTTCTTGAAGGAATTACACTTGAAAGCGTTAAAAGGTAGGAGTTAAACGGCTTTATTTGGACTCATAAATTCCAGAGGACTATTTCAATAGAATATGTGGTTCCAGGACGCATAATCAAAACGCTATCACTATCACTGACCGCCAAGTAAAAAGTTTCGCGTGAGTTATTCTCGGTTTGTTGATGCAAGGGCATTAAACACGATTGAAATTGATCGCCGATAAACGTAAGTGTATGGCGATTCGTGCATGAATGTCAAAATACGTTCACAAATAGTGTATGGGTGAATTTGCAAGCGACACCAAAAGGGAAAAATGGTGGTGAGCTGGTATGACAAATGGGCATACAAAACGCTTACAGCACCTAGAAAAATGCTCGAGCACATGGCGATTATGTAGATAAAATAAATCATTGTTCAAAATTTAAAATGACGTAAAAACATTTCATTGACAAATAACATAAAATGTTTCTTGTGATTTCTAAAATTTTTGGAGACCTTCCTTTGGGATTACCCTCGTATATGTAATTTTGTATGAACAATAGGAAAAAAGGCACTTTAATGCGCGGAAAATTGGAGCAGCTTATATTTTAATATTTACTTGAAATGGAAAATGTCTTTCTCTTTCTTTCTTTTCTTTCTTTTTCTTTGTTTTTCGCTAATCGATTTGTTTGTATATTTTCTTTTCTTTCTTTCTTGTCTTTCTTTCTTTCTTGGTGCGTCAGAAGGAGAGCTTGTTCAACGTCGACACGATTCTAAAAACTCGGTGAAGATGTCATTGTGGATGGAGAGACAAGATTGAAAATAAACTACTAATCTATGAAATATCAACCGCATCAGTAATTTTTAATGTCAGGTCAATCACACGGGCATGCGCCCTCCGGCAAAAAACAAGGTGGCTTTTTTGCAAACCCACAAACAAGTGTCCTCACACTACAACTGTGCTTCATAGCCTTTATACCCAAGTCAAAAAAAAATTTTTTTTTTAAATTTGGCGAAAACGGTTGTTTATTTTATTAGCGACAAATAATGTTGTTAAAAACAGAGTCTATTTAACGCATTGTCTCTCCACCCCTTCCTTTCAGTTGTGGAAGGGGGAACTAAACCCAGTCAATGAAAGGGAGTGGTTTTTCCCTTACCTTTCTCCTGCTTTTCAAATCAACATATGGTTATAATTGGTACTGACAGTAAAAACTGTGCGTTTATTATTTAACTTGGTTATATGTCTTTTTTTCTTTTACACAAAAAATCTATGAGATGTCAGCCCATCCGAGTGTATATTTCTAACCATTTCGCAGTGCTGGGGTCTATACCAGGGGAATGTTAACCGCGGCCAGGCAGACTGCATGCAGCCTCAGCAAGCACCAAGTGTGGCCCTCACGAAACTGCGCTCTCATCGGCTTTTACAGTATCCCAGTTTTTAAGTTTTTTCCAAAATCCCTGGCGAATACGGTCGATTATTTTCATTTGGGTAATGTGTTTATTAAGAACAGTCTTGTATTTAACGCATTGTCTCTAGTCAATGGAAGGAAGTGAGTCTTTCCTCGTGCCCTTCTTCTGCTTTCAAGTATCACATGGCTATATGAGAAGTGACAGAGACCATTGTACGTTTATTATTAAACCTCAGTCCAGTATATAGTCTTTTTCCTTTTCTTTTTAACAAAAAATGCTTTTTTGTATGTATCATGGCTTTAGTTGAAAAGAAATAATGATAGGCATTATCACTTTTGTTCTGTTAATGTAGAAGAAAGGGTTTAAAGACTTAGTTGTCATGCGCGGCGCGCTCCCTCATAATATTATATTAGCGACTGGCAAATGAGCCTAAATGCGTTTACAAAGACTTTAGCCCCTCCTACAGAAAATAATTTACCAAAAAATCAGGGAATTATCGGATTTAATGAATTTTCAGTGTTTATTTACAATGATGATCTTTTAATGCATTATTTATTGTTATTCAAAACTTTTCTGATTTTTTTTCAGGTCACTTAATTTTTGACCCCCTCTTACTTTGGAGTGTAAAATATTGGCGAGTTGGTCCTTGATTGAATACCTAATTACAGTAAGAAATAAAAAATAAAACCGAAGTGTAAATAGAAAAAAAATTTCTTTAAGTGGAGTATTTTATAAGAAAATAAGTACCAGAAAATCGGGAAAATAAATGTTAAAAAATGATAAATAATTAATTTTTTGGAGATTTCTTTTTACTACATTCATAATTATTTAATGTGGCTATTATCTTATAAAAGAAAAAACTTATACATCGATATTTTTCTGCTAAAAAAAGGGGGTGGGTGGCTACATTTTCAATAGAGTTTTTCTTCCAAACGTATACTTTGATTGACTTAAAATAAGGTTTGCATTAAATAGATATTTATTTCTAGAATCTAAAATATAACATTTAAACTTAAAATCCGATATTTTATTTTAAATGAATTTTATTTTAATTTTTTCATAGCAAAAATACTAATTAAAGTTTTGAAATAAAAAACTAATGCATTATAAAATTCCATTTACAATTGATAAATCAATACTGAAAATTCATTAAAATCGGATTATTACCTGATTTTTTGGTAATTTTTTTATTTTGCAATCGCGAATGTTATATTAAAAATTGTAAACAAGCGCCTAAACACCCTTGAAAAAGTGACAGAATGGCCGGAATCGCGTCGAAATTGACGCAAACAAATCCCTTTAATGTATATAAAATAAACTGTATATGTAATGATATTTTTCTTTCTTATGATGGTCATTAATGTAATTCTTTATCGATTAGACAAGTTTGACCTAAGTAATAGATTAAATCATTTTTAATTCGCTTTAAACTCGTATATCGATGTTTGTGTGATTGTTCCGGTTAGCGCAAATAATAGATGAGCTGCGATATATATATAATATATATATATAAATATATATATAATATATAAGATGAGTAATGTAATCCATAGCGGCCTAGGGGGTTATTAGTTTGATATGCCTTGCTCTAACCGATCTCAACAGTGCTGTGGTCTAGTCTTTCACATTTTTCCTTAATTCAACACCTTTCCGGGTACTTTTTGGATTGTTTCAGGTGCTCCGACTATGATTAATATAACTGCCTTTTCATGTTCCATGTTCTCAGCAAGGTCCTGGTAATTTAAAATACTTTTTTTTTCAATTTGAATGGAATAGTTTTTATATAATACAGTGGTGTTTTTTTTTAAATTTAAATAACGTTAAGGAAAAAATAGTTTGTTTTTTTTTTGGGGGGGGGGCATAACGATCAACGGCATTTCAGTTTTATTTCAATGGGAAAAATTTATATTGATATAAACGACGAAATTGAAGTATGGGTTTGTTTGTTCTGTTTTGGGGGGGTCCATTTAATGCCGAATCAATCGTTTTTATAAACAAAGGACAACATGTTGCTTTACGTCCAGCTTAAGGGGTCAGCCAATTTAGTATTGAAAGTGCTCACTGCTGCTTACATTTGGGTGATCAAGGAGGACCACTGCTGTCAGCATTTTTAACCGTAATAACAAAATGGGTAATCCTTAACTATTTCTCGTAAATTCCTACCATAAAAATAAACTGAACCCCTCATTTTTATGTCGTGTTTTTTGCAATAAATGTTTTATTTTTCTTTGGACCCGTTATTTTAACAATACTAAATATATTTTCTTTATTCATTTAATATTCACTTCAATGTGTATATTTCTAAAGTTTTAATTTGGTGAGAATGGTTGTTTTAAAAGTGGGGGCTCGTTTTACAATTTAGCCATAAATGGATCCTCCTTTTATGACAGTAATTTGTTTTTCGTCGTACGAATGGATTAAAATCTAACGTTTTTTAAATTTCCTCAAAACACCTTTCATATTTGATGGGTTTTAATCCTGCAATGTGTGTAATATATCACTAGAAATAAAAATGTTATACATAATTATGGTAATTTGTTTAATTTTGCTTAGCTGGTTTTGGGGATAAAACACCGTGTTTAAATAAATAATTACTTGGTGTTATTGATTTCTAATATCATTGTTTTATTCTTAAACTTATAAAAAGCAATCTTATGTATAATTTTATATTGAAATCAATTAGAATAAGTAAAAATAAGTTAATCTTTTTTTGTTCAATTTATTTCATTAGTCTTTTCTAAATTTAATATTAAAATCAATTCTTGTATATTTTTATATTGGAAAATCAATAGAATAAAGTAAAAATAAGTGGTAATCTTTTTTTGGCGTTTCGTATTTGATTCATTAGTCTTTCTAAATTCAATAATAATATTTTTAAAAATTATATTAAGACTAAATACTTGCGCCTAGAGGGTGAATTTTGGTTAAATCCTATCTATGGACCTAATTCCCACCATCGTATGTCACCCCGCCGAAAAGGAAAAAATACTAAAATCAGTGAATTAACAGATTTAATGAAATTTTCCAGTTTGATATATTATGAATAAAATAATATAATACACAGTTATTTATTTAAAAAAATTAACATTTTTTCAAGGTTCATTAATTTTGAACCACGTATGTTGAGAATCTGTGGTTACGCTCAAAGATACGTGGTCAGGTTAACTGAGCCTGAAAATATGTAAAGATTTCAATAAAATACTGGTGCGATTATATTGTTTATTATTTAATATATCAACACTGAAATTCATTAATTCGTTAATTCCTTGATTTTTAGGCATTTTTTTCTTTCGGCTGGGTGGACAGAGCGATGGTGGAAATTATGTCCGTTAAGTAGGATTTAACCACATTTTTGTTAGTATACTATATATATACTAATATAGATTTTCAATTGCCTAAAGGTCCCGTTCTTCCTAATTGGTTACCATCTAAATATCGAGCAGAACACATCGCGTTTCTTAACTCCTTTCCGGCGGAGCTTAGAATACATGGACTGTAATTCCCCTGCTACGGATAAAAACCTCTCCAGAAAGTGGGTCCTAGTGTAACAGTAAACTGCAACTCATGTCGATATTCCAGTTATTGGATATGGGTTGTATGGATACCCCTTCATACCCATTACCGATAGTTTCACTTACCCGAAGTTTGAGAACCTGTTAAAGGTCCCAACCAGGACCGGACGGGTAATTTATGAGGAGTGCGTCCCGTCTCACTGCCTCAAAAATTGCTACCGGTGACTATTAAAATAATGACCCAGCTCAGTACTATTCAAAACTATCCATCTTCATATCTACTATCTATCTCATTTTTGTTTCATATTTATCTATATACTTTAAATCTAAAGATTTTTTATTCATGTTTATTTAATGTTCTTGTTTTTTAGTTTAAATACACCAAGAATTACGACAAAAAAAGATGTGACCCCACCCCAAAAAAAAAATTTACACTTTACTTGACAAAATATCTTCTATCTCATTTTGTTCATATCTATCTAATTATTTTGTTTGGTTTAACTATCTATCTATCTCAGCTATTCCAAACTATATATCCTCTTCATATCTAAACAAGAATTTACGACAATTACGATAAATAAACAAGATTACGACGAGCTGGGGTTTGTTATTTTGATAGTTCACCGGGTAGCAATTTTTGAGGCAGGAGATCGGGACGCAACTTCGTCATAAATTACCCCGGCACGTACTACACCTGACCTGGAGCCGCAAGCTTGCTTAGTGCTCAGAAGGGTGGGTTTCCTATAATTTCTATGAATACTACTGTATGTAGAGTGTGGGTACCATATCATAGATTTGGTGGTATAGGCATGAGACACTCGGCCCTGTCCTGGTCCCTAGGCTATTGATCAAATAGATCTGTTTGCAAATGATCATATTCTATAAGGCTCGCTGGTGTAATTGTTAGATATTTGTATTTCCAACATAGCGCTAAATGCCCTTGGGAAAGGCATGATCACACTATTCTTCCTGCATTAGCAACCAGTCTAGGAGAAGGAAAACTCTGAATTCAAGCCCTGTTAACACAGCTATAAAATTGAAATTGTGTCACATCCTACTCGTGCGGAGGGGTGGTAAGTATATATAAGTCTATGTGCAAAAAAAAAAAAAGAAAAGAAAATGAAACAAAAGCACTTCTTAAGAAACACTAGACAAAAATGTAAATATGAAAGCACAATGAACACTATTCCTAACATCTCGGCATAAAATAACCTAACTGGTTTGGCAGCCTTAAGATCACGAGACAAATTAACTTGGTGGTGTTTAAATGTCAAGTGACCCATTATAGTTGTTAACATTAAGCTGTATGACATTATATATAAATGTTATCATTATTATGGGACATAGTATTTTTGTGTAATTTTAAATGATGAAATTTACAAAATTTTCAGGTACTATATCCCTTGGGAATAATATATATATATATATATATATATATATATATATATATATATATATATATATTAGGTACTGGGCAAACTGAGGCCTAAAAATGCGTTTATGACAAACAAATGACTTTACCCCCCCCCCCCTACAGAACATAATTAACCAAAAATCAGGATATTATCGATTTAATGAAATTTTGCAGTTTTATTTATCGTGAATGATCTTTATAATGCATTATTTATTTTAATTTCAAAACTTTCTCACTTTTTTCAGGTGTTTAATATATATATATATATATAGAGAGAGAGAGACAGACAGACAGACAGACAGACCAGAGATGAGACAGACAAGACAGAGGTGGAAGAAAGAAGAAGAAGAAGAACGAAGAAGAAGAAGAAGAAGAAGAAAAGAAGAAGAAGACGGGGACGAGAAAATAAGAAAGGAAAGAAAAAAAGAAGAAATAAGAGAAGAGAAGAGAAGAAAGAAAAGAAAGAAAGAAAGAAAGAAAAGAGAAGCAGAAAAGAAGGGATTAACACAAGAAAAAAAGTAGAAAGAAGTGAAGAGAAAAGAAGAGAAGAACAGAAAGAAAGAAAGGAAGAGAGAAATGTGAAAATAGAAGAGAAGAGAAGAAAGAAAGAAAGATAGAAGGAAAGAGAGAAATATACAAGGAAGAAAAAGAGTGAAGAGAAGAAAGAAAGAAAGAAAGAACAAAAGAAAGAACGAGCAAAAGACGCGAAGAAAACAAGAGAAAGAAGAGAAAAGAAGAAAGACGGAGAAAGAAAGAAAGAAAGAAAGAAGAAAAGAGAAGAGAAAGAGACAAAGAGACGAAAGAAGAAAGAAAGAAAAGAAAGAAGAGAGAAAAGGTGAAACATAGAAGAGAAGAGAAGAGAGAAGAAAAGAAAGAAGAAGAAAAGACAGAAGAGAGAAGGTGAAAATAGAAGAGAAGAGAAGAGAAGAAGAACAGAAAGAAGAATGAAAAAAGAAGAGAGAAATATACAAGGAAAGAAAAGAGTTGAAGGGAAGACAGAAAGAAAGAAAGAAAGAAAGAAAGAGCAAAAGACCGAATAAGACATTAGAAAAGAAGAGAAAAGAAGAAGGAACGGAAGAAAAAAAAGAAAAAAAAGAAGAAAGAAGAGAAGAAAGCGTAAAGAGACAAGAAAGAAAGAAAGAAAGAAAGAAAGAAGAAGAAAGTGAATAATAGAAGAGAAGGAAGAGAAAGAAAGAGAGAGAATCTCAAGGAATAAAAAGAGTGAAGAGGAAGAAGAAAGAAAGAAGAAAGGAAAGAAAGAAAGACCGAAGAAACAAGAGGAAAGAAGAGAAAAGAAGAAAGAACGGAAGAAAAAGAAAGAGAAAGAAGAGAAGAGAAGTGAAAGAGAGACAAAGAGACGAAAGAAAGAAGAAGAAAGAAGAGAGAAAGGTGAATAGAAGAGAAGAGAAGATAAGAAAGAAGAAAGAGAAGAAAGAAAGAAGAGAGAAATATACAAGGAAGAAAAGAGCGAAGAGGAAGAAATTCAGAAAGAAAGAAAGAAGAAAGGGCAAAAGACCGAAGAAGACAAGAGAAAATAGACAAAAGAAGAAAAGAACAGAAAAGAAAGAAGAAAGAAGAGAGAGAACGAAGAGAGACAAAGAGACGAAAAGAGAAAGAAAGAAAGAAAGAAAGAAAGAAAAAGAGAGAAAGGTGAAAATGGAAAAGAGAAGAGAAGAAAGAAAGATAGAAGGGAATAGAACTATACAAGGAAGAAAAGAGTGAAGAGAAAAGAAAGAAAGAAAGAACAAAAGGAAAGAACGAGCAATGAACCGAAGAAGACAAGAGAAAAGATAGGAAAAGAAGAAAGAACGGAAAGAAAAAAAGAAAAAAAAAAAAAAGAAAGAAAGAGAAGAGAAGCGAAGAGAGACAAAAAGAGACGAAAGAGAAGAAAGAAAGAAAGAAAGAAAGAAAGAAAGAAAGAAAGAAGCAATATAACTTCTTAGCAGGGTGACTGTCTTGAGTGGAAGTCGACAGGTCGAAAACTAATTTACACGTTTTTTTTGTGGTGGAGGTCTGTTTTTATTTATTTTATTTTTTTTCTGGTTTTAATTTTTTTAACGCCTCATTGTCGAGACAGTACTAATTGCTAAATAAATAAACGTATAAATAAATGAATGAATATAAATAATCACATAAAGGGGACTGATGTATTACTAACTCGTAAAACCCGCCAAAGGTCTGTTTAAAAAGGTCCTACTGCTATTATAAAATCTTAGTTAACTTTTTATTGTAACTCCTGACTACAGTAAACGTTACTTCTACTACCACTACTACCCGTTATAATTCCTCTCGGCTTTCTCCACCGCTAAAAAAATTTAAACCAGGATTCTAGCATTAGCTGCAAGTTGTATACCTCTACTAAAGACTTTATTTTTTTAAATGGAAAAACAGTGAATACGCTCATACGGATTTTAAAAAAAACCACACAAAAACAAAATCTTACTCGTTCGACCCGCGGAAGTATATAGTTTATATTAATCATTACCTATGTGTTTTAATAGCAGAGGGTCATTTTTTAAAAACAGGAGACAAAACTATGTTTGTGTGTATGTGAATCTCGGCGACCCAAGTTTGATTTGTCGATGGAAATTGACTAAAAATAAAGGTAAGTCAATATCGTATATTTTTTTTTAAAAAAAGAGGAATCACCATCTGTTTTACTTGGTGCATGATGGTAATGCATGTTATTGCTTGTCTGTGGTGGATTATTGGGTGCAGTTTAAAAAAAGGTGTAATTGATTATTAGGCAATATGTCAACTATTATCTGTTGATTAGGTTTCCGTGTGTGTGTGTGGTGGTGTTGTGTGTGTGTGTGATTTGTATGTATCCCTTCCTTCATTCTCATCTATTTTGAAACCACCTGTATGTAGGTAGGACCAATCTACCGTTCTATACTTTTCACTCGATATTCCGCAGTCTTATTGCTCTCTCTCTCTCTCTCTCTCTCGGTTCCCTTTAAACTTTTCGAGTACTCGTTAATTCCGTAACATTACCAAGACAGGGTTAAAGAGCTGAGTCTGCCCTACTATTTAGTATAGAGAGTAGTTCAAGATTTGAACTCTGGTCGACGAGTCCATTTCATATGTCTCTAACCATTACACCACACGCCTATATGTACCGTCGTCGTCAGGGTGGCCTAATGTCGGTATCAGCCAGACAGCGAGGGAGTATATCCCCTTTTCACTAGCATTGGACCAAAGAGATTGGTTTTGGTGTTTGAGACGGAGCTCCACACTTTACCGCACATATCTCTGTGCTACTCATACGCTGAGTTTGCGAGGGCCATTATCGAACCAGGAACCTTGCTATTCATAGGCGGACGCTCTACCGCAAGCCCTTTAAAAGTTTGAAAATGAGTCAACATTTAAAAATAACAAAATGCATTGGGGGGGGGGTGAGATGAAATTGCCTTGCCCGGGGTAACATCTAACACCCACCCACCTGACCCCCGTCCGTTCCAAATCTTGTTTAAATGCAAAGCTAATTCATCAAAACTTGAGCTGTTGTTGAAACTGACACACCACACCTAATTTCATTTTGAATCATTTGCCTAATTTCTTCTTTCTATCTACTCTCCCCCCTCTCTCTCTCTCTCTCTCCTCTCTCTCTCTCTCTCTCTCTCTCTCTCTCTCTCTCTCTTTCTCTCTGCTGTTCTGTTCTGTTCTTCTATCTGTCTCACCCTGTCTTTCTGTTTGCCCGCCTTTCTGTTTTTTAGAGCCAAGAAAGTATAAACCAAATACTCTCTCTCTCTCCTCTCTCTCTCTCTCTCTCGCTCTCTCGCTCTCTCTCTCTCTCTCTCTCTCTCTCGTCTCTCTCTCTCTCTCACTGTCTCATATATATATATGAGATAATTTTTATATAATATATTTAGCACAGTCGGTAGAGCGTGCAGCTAGAAACCACAAGGTTCCTAGTTCGATACCAGTCCTCGCCAACTCAGCATATGAGTGGCACAGGGATCTGTGCGGTAAAGTAAGGAGCTGATGGTAGGTGTGGTGCTCCATCTCAGATGCTAAAAAATAATCTCTGGTCTAGCGCTATTTAAAAGGGGATAGACTCTCTGGCTGATACCGACTTTAGGCCGACCCGTCGACTTTTACTTATATATATATATATATATATGAGATAATTTTATATATATATATATATATATAATATATATATATATATATAAGATAATTTTATATATATATATATATATAATATATATATAAATATATTATATATATATATATTATGCTAGTTGCTAGTTTCAAACCAAGTTAGGTTTGAAAATCGTGTATGCAAAAAAACTATTAGTATCCAAGCGCCGTTAACTTCATGCCCATGCTACCCTAACATTCACACACACACACACACACACACACACACACACACATACATACATACACACACAGATATATATATATATATATATATATATATATATATATATATATATATATTAATGAATTAAACATTTTTAGAAAAAACAAACAAATGATGTTATAGTTCGCTGACAGAAATCTGTTTCGACCTTTATTAAAGCGGTCTTCATCAAGAGCGAAATATTTATGATGGAGAGACGGAATAAGTAAACAGTTACAAACAGGAGGGGTACAAACGAACGTTTACTTATTCCGTCTCTCTATCATAAATATTTCGCTCTTGATGAAGACCGCTTTAATAAAAGGTCGAAACAGATTTCTGTCAGCGAACTATAACATCATTTGTTTGTTTTTTCTAAAAATGTTTAATTCATACAGTCGGATTCACTTCCATTTACTTTTCATATATATATATATAGTAAATGAAGAAAAACTCTAAACTTGCTTCATTACAATAATTTATTTCAACCGTATTAATACGGCATCTTCAGGTAATCACAAGAACATGACTCTTACGTAAGAGTCATGTTCTTGTGATTACCTGAAGATGCCGTATTAATACGGTTGAAATAAATTATTGTAATAAAGCAAGTTTAGAGTTTTTCTTCATTTACTAAATTTCTTGCTCTGTCCTTTTACTCACTGGTATTAGGCACATTGAGCTCTCCTTATGGTCTACCTGCATCAGCTTGGTTAAACCACACATGGAAAGACCCTAACTACGGAAAAAAACTATATATATGTGTATATGTGTGTGTGTGTGTGTGTGTGTGTGTGTGTGTGTGTGTGTGTACGCGCGTGCGCGCGCGTGTGTGTGTGTGTATCTCGGTAAGTTGATAGTGGGAATGATTCTAAGCAGGACATCTTTTAATATCGAGATATTGAAATTTGTATTATCCATTATGAGAGCTCAATGCATAATAAGTAGGGAATTATATTCATCATTTCAATTCGCTTTCTCAGACTCTTCTAACCCAAAAGCCCTTGTGTGTCCTGGATAGGACGTGAAACTGCATCTAGTTGTGAAGTTCCAGTTCTTGAACTGGGAAGTATGGAGTACCCCTTTATCGCTACTACACCCAGGTGTACCCTGACTCGGACTGGAACTACATGTTAGGGTTCTATACACAGTTAAAATAGATAGAAATATCAGTATTAATAATGTGTTTAAAAAAATTAAATATGAAAATAAAATGAATACCCATCAAGAATGAATAAAACAAAATGTCTTCAGCATAAAATAATCCAACAAGGATTGACATGCCGTAAAATCCAACCAACCAACCAACCAACCAACCAAAGCCTTTGCGGAGTATAGCATTAAAATATGTTAGCAGCAACTGTGAATATGCCACAGTATGATAATTTGATTATTACAACATATGATATGTTTACTTAAGAGCTATTGTGATATAGTTCAATATGTAAAAAGTATAATAATCTTGACTAGCAGAACCTGTGACATACCACAGTATGATAATTGATTATTACAACATATGATATGTTTACTTAAGAGCTATTGTGATATAGTTCAATATGTAAAAAGTATAATGATCTTGACTAGCAGAACCTGTGGACATACCACAGTATGATAATTGATTATTACAACATATGATATGTTTACTTAAGAGCTATTGTGATATAGTTCAATATGTAAAAAGTATAATAATCTTGACTAGCAGAACCTGTGGACATACCACAGTATGATAATTTGATTATTACAACATATGATATGTTTACTTAAGAGCTATTGTGATATAGTTCAATATGTAAAAAGTATAATAATCTTGACTAGCAGAACCTGTGGACATACCACAGTATGATAATTTGATTATTACAACATATGATATGTTTACTTAAGAGCTATTGTGATATAGTTCAATATGTAAAAGTATAATAATCTTGACTAGCAGAACCTGTGGACATACCACAGTATGATAATTTGATTATTACAACTTTTGATATGTTTACTTAAGAGCTATTGCGATATAGTTCAATATGTAAAAAGTATAATAATCTTGACTAGCAGAACCTGTGGATATACCACAGTATGATAATTTGATTATTACAACTTTTGATATGTTTACTTAAGAGCTATTTCAATAGTTAAATATGTAAAAAGTATAATAATCTTCATTTAGCTCTTTTTTTTCTTTCTTTCCTTCTTTTTATCATTTCATTATGTTCGATTGAAACAGATTAGCGTTATCACTTCCGCGTGCACTCAATCCACTCTCTCTATATCTTTTTCCTACTTTCTTTCTTTCTTTCTTCTAATATATTTCTGTGTAATAAAAACGGAATGGTCCATTATTTAAATGAAGTGACGACACTCATAAGAAATAAGAATTCAGAGGACAAGCAACACCAGATAATCAGGATTTACATTTTTGCATATCCTCTTGGACGATTTGGACAGTCACATTTTAACCAGGGGGTGTTGCAAGATTATAACGGTCGGAAGATTAAGGAACAAGAGGATTAATAAATAGATTGTCCAACCCCACCAGAAAGAAGCTATACGGCCACCTGCCCCCTATCACACAAACCATCCGAGTAAGACGGACAGGACATGCTGGACACTGATGGAGAAGTAAAGATGTACCCGTAAGCGACGTCCTCCTGTGGAAACCAGCACAGTGTGGGTCGTCCAGCAAGGACATACATAGACCAGCTCTATGCAGATACTCGATGCTGCTTGGAAGACCTACCAGAAACAATGAGTGACAGAGACGGTGAGAGGTTGTCTTAGATATCCGGGCCGCCGGAGTGACATGATGATGATGATGATGATGATGATGATGATGAGGAGGAGAGGAGGAGGAGGAGGAGGAGGAGGATGATAAGGATGAGGATGATGATGATGAATGCGCAAAATTTGAACGTAGGTTGGTAGGTGAAGCTTTGAAAAATCTGAATCAGTATTTATTGGCCACTTGTGTGGGTGCGGAGACAAGCTCTTGCCCCCTCACCGGCTGGATCATGACGTTGGTTGGCCACTTACTGTAATGCTCTATAACAATAAGCATGTTGTTTATTTTCATTTTTCTTTGTCATGTTCCTCTCTTCTTCTTTTTAAATATCTGGAATTTTCACCGGTGTACTTTTTGACATTGTTTACAGAACAGTATTTCATGAATTCATGGTCCCAAAGTTATTTTTTTGTGTTTTTGTTTATAATGTAATGTTTTTTAATTGTATCGTAGGTGTTCTTTTTTTTTTTTGTATTTGTGGTTTATATTTCTATTTCACTGTTTCTCTTTCCTTCTTTTCCCCGTCTCTGGGAGTCGTAGTCCCGGGTAGTGTCCCATCTATGGGTTAAATAGAACAAAACGAATTCTAAAAAATGTGTTTAAGAAAATTGACTTTAAAAACAATTTCTCTCTCTCTCTATTTCTTTCTTTATCTTTCCTCCCTCACTCTCTCTCTCTCTCTCTCTCCCTCTCTCTCTCTCTCTCTCTCTCTCTCTCTCTCTCTTTCTTTCTTTCTCTCCCCTCCCTCTTCTCTTTCTTTCTCCCACTCACTAAAGCAAATTAGCTATACTGTGTCTTGTTCTTTTAACTACACCAACGCCATGTTAGATATTTCTCCTTTCTTATTAAACGATTCATCACTGCCAGTCCGTACATCAGATAATGTCTCATTAGTAACCTTTCCCTTATTGCGGCCTCTGATCAAAAGCAACACCCACACTAAAACCGAATCTGGTCGACCAGGTCACACTAAAAGATGTCACACTATTCACTTCGCTCAATAATTTCACAGTTAAACCTACAAATATATTTCTCGAACAAATGGACTCGGTAACTTGAGTTCAAATCATGGGCGAGGCTGGCTAATACATTTGCGAAAGGTATGAATCCAACTATTTTCTCCCTCAGCTGTGGGTAAATAGTAGGGCAAATTGAGATCTTTAACCTTAGTATGGCAACTGATCTAGGAGAAAGAAAACTTTCAATTCAAAACCTGTTAAACTCCACTAAGTAAATTGATCTTTTCTCGCATCCAACTCGCCGGGATCGATTGATATATATATATATATATATATATATATATATATATATATATATATATATATATATATATGTGGGGAAGAAAAGGAAGTGAATCCGACGGTATGTAGTATATTAAGAAAATTGAAAAACACAGGTTTAAATAAGTTGAGTGGTAAGTTTATTGGCCGGCGCTGCAGTGTTTCGATCTATTACTGTGATAAAAAAATGTTATCACCTTCCATATACCAACAAATGCCCTGAAGATGATCTAATTAATAGATTGAAACACTGCAGCGTCGGCCAATAAACTTACCACTCAACTTATTTAACCTGTGCTTTTTCAATTTTCTTAATATACTACATATATATATATGTATAGTCTTTCGAGACTGAATTGCCAATGATGATGATGATATATATGTATGTGTATATATACGAGTATGTGTTTCCATTTCGAATGGCGTGTTCTGTCCGTAGTCCTAGTCTTGAGTCTGCCGCCTTAGACCGCTCGGCCACCCTGACAACTCTGCAGTCCTAGTAGTTAAATTTAACATGATCGAGAGGAGTCCCCATAGCGCAGTGGCTAATGTACTGGACTGCGATATCGAAGTAAGCGAGTTCGAACTTCAGTCGCGCTATTACGTTCACTCTCGGACTAATAACCTTGGGAAAGGTTTGAACCCTCTAGATCTATGGGTTAAATAGTACCCCTACTGTTCTAGCAGATGAGTGGCTTTGATATTAAATAGTCTCTCTCTCTCTCTCTCTCTCTCTCACACACACACACACACACATATATATATATATATGAAGTAAATGGAAGTGAATCCGACAGTATGAATTAAACATTTTTAGAAAAAACAAATGATGTTATAATTCGCTGACAGAAATCTGTTTCGACCTTTTATTAAAGCGGTCTTCATCAAGAGCAAAGTATTTATGATGGAGAGACGAAATAAGTAAACCGTTAAAAACAGGAGGGGTACAAACGAACGTTCATGTTGGGAGCCGGGATTTTTAAAAAAATTTGAAAATGCATATTTTATTTTTAACACAGAATATGCATTTTCAAAATTTAAAAAAAATTCCGGCCCCGAACATGAACGTTCGTTTGTACCCCTCCTGTTTTTAACGGTTTACTTATTCCGTCTCTCCATCAAAAATATTTCGCTCTTGAAGAAGACCGCTTTAATAAAAGGTCGAAACAGATTTCTGTCAGCGAACTATAACATCATTTGTTTTTTCTAAAAATGTTTAACATATATATATATATATATATATATATATATAGATGTGTGTGTGTATGTGTGTGTGTGTGTGTGTGTGTGTGTGTGTGTGTTTGAGTGTGTGTGCGCGTGTTGGTGTAATGGTTACCGTCCTAAATGGACATGACGAGACGAGATCAAATCCTAGATGAGGCTGTTTTACATTTCACATAGCGGTAATATCCTTGGGAAAGGTATGAATCCAACTATTCTTACTTCAGCTATGGGTAAATAATAAGATAGACTGGAACTCTTTAACCTTAGTATGACCAGCTGTCTTTGAAATCATTGCATCATAGTTCCTGCACAACACTGGAAGCCTTGTATCAAAATTTAGCCGAGTAAATAAAGATTGACCAGGAAATTTGTCACTGGCACAAGTGATAAGTGTTCAATCCCATTTTTAAAAATGCTGATTTTCCAGGAACGAACGAAATCTTCCGCTTCATGCAACATGAACTTTATTACTTATATTATCAGTTAATAATGTAATCTGTCGCTCTAATCTAAAATTAGTTATTAGACGAACTTTTCATCGTCTGATTTCCTGTAATTTGTAAATAAACTGGCGCTACATATTCTTCCTCATATTCATAATTTCCTTAATCTTACCGCTTTTTGGAAGTTTCGCGTTAATTTTGTTAATTCATAATGAAGAAAACCAATTTAACCAAGAAACGACCGTTAAGCAAGTACCAAGAGATTTGAACAGAATGAAAAAATAATTATGATATTTCGGACTGTTGTCCTCATCTTTATTGTATATAAACACAACGTTGTTTATACAAAATAAAGATGAGGAAAACAGTCCGAAATATCATAATCATTTTTCCATTCTGTTCAAATTTCTTGATTTGATCAGAAAAACAGTCTAGAATATCATAATTATTCATATCAAGCCTCATCTTATGAATGAACATAAAAGAATATGAATAAATAACACCAGCAAAAACAAAAGAAAAGAGAAAACGTAAGTCAAAACTGAATGAAAAATTATATATATATATATATACATATATATATATATATGTGTGTGTGTGTGTGTGTGCGCGTGCGTGTGTGTGAGAGTAAGTAAACAAACAAATGTGTTTATTTGATATGGCTTTTAGCCGACAATCTTTGGAGGATATGTGCTTATTTGAAGTCATACCTAAATTTTGAAAATTAATTAGTTAATCAATTTATGCGGGCACACATGTTCAAATGTAAGGCTAAACAAATCGAGAAAATGTCAATCCCTGAATGTACATTTCGACCTATTAGGTCTTATCAGCAAGGTTATGGACATGGGAGACTGCTCCGTGTCGTGTGTCGAGGTTTCGAGTCACACACGGAGCAGTCTCCCATGTCTATAACCTTGCTGATGAGACCTAATAGGTCGAAATGTACATTCCGGGATTGACATTTTCTCGATTTGTTTAGCCTTACATTTGAACATATATACCCGCCTAAATTCATTAATTATTAACTAATTAATTTTCAAAATTAGGTATGACTTCAATTAAGCATATATCCTCCAAATACATATATATATATATTTGGGAGATTATGTGCTTAATTAAAGTCATACCTAATTTGTTAATTAATTATAATTAAATGAATTAGGCGTGCATATCGGTTTAAATGTAAAGCCTAAACAAATCGAGAAAAAGTCGATTTGTTTCCGCTTTAAATTCACGCCTAATTCATTTAATTATAATAAATTAATTACTAAATTAGGTATGACTTTAATTAAGCACATAATCTCCCAAAAAATGTCGGCCTTCGCCAGATCAAACACATTGTTTGTTCACTTCATATATATATATATATATATATATATATATATATATATATATATATATATCCATACCTCCGTACGAGCAGGATGTGGCACAATATCAATTTATCAAGCGGAGTTTAACAGGTTTAAATTCAAAGTCTTCCTTCTCCTAGACTGGTTACCTAGCCAAGGTTAAAGAACACAGTCTGCCCTACTATTTACCCATAGCTGGATACATACATTTCCCAAGGGTATTGGCATTATGTGAAATGCAAGCATACTCATCTAGGATTTGAACTTAGGTCGTGGACGAGTCCATTTCCTACGAATCTAACCATTAGACCACGCTCCTCCATTTATTTGTATATACAACATTGATGTATTTACTTTGTTAATTGTTTTATTTTCATAATTACCCCCAGACATACATACATACCAACTGCCCTTTATATATGTACTAGAAGTGGCTACCCGGCGAGACCTGGGTAGTGGGGAGGTAAAAAAGTTAGTCTTGCAGATCCATTATTACTGAATCCTTGGATGCCCCATTAGAATCCCTATGTAAAAAAGACCTTGTGTTGATCCAGCCACTCTGAAAAGAAAAATTAATGTCTCCTATTTGAAATATTAAATGCAAAAAAAAAAATCCATGCTGTTATCATTTAAATTTTATCTTTTAATTATTTTCACGAATATAAATAAAATCTTCACTATTTTTGTTCAAAATCCAAGATCTGTTGATAGTGAATGTGTGTTTATATATATTTACTTTGTCGTTAATTGTTTTATTTTCATAGTTTTCTCCGGACATACATACACACAAACTGCACTTTATATATGTATAGAATAGAATAGAATAGAATAGATAGATAGATAGATATACTCTTGATGGAACGACATGGCTCTTGTTAATTCTGACAATTTTATACCAGATAATTGTATATACATGCATTGAGAGAAAAGTTTATCTGTGGTATCTAACGCGGATGCTAATTATAATGAAAATTAAAAGAAACCAAATAAGAAACTTAGCCTAAAGGACAACAGAGATCAAATGGCTTGTCAAGAATAGAAATGGCCAGAAGGGGGTTAAAATCCTGTCTGGTTGGCAGAAAGACACCTTATATGGATTCTTTGAAGGCGTGTGGTCTCATGGTTGTCGGAAATGGACTCGTCAACCCGAGTTCAAATCCTGGACGAAGTTGTTGGTATTTCGCATAAAACTTATACCCCCGAGAAAGATATGCACTCAACTACTTTCCATCCAACTATGGGTAAATAGTAGGGCAGACTGATCTCTTTAATCTTGGCTAGGTAACTAGTTTAGCAGAAGGAAAACTTGGAATTCCAACCTGTTAAACTCTGGTTAAACTCTTGTGTCACATCCTATTCGTGCGAAGGGGTTGGTATATATATATATATATATATATATATACGTGTTGTAAAAAAAATGTTGGCGCAATGGTGTTTTTTTCTTTTGCTTGCTCTAGATCAGGGAGTTGTTTTGCGTCAGAGGTGTTGTGCTACACCTACAGTCAGCTCCCAGACGCTTTACCGCACATAACAGGTGTGCAACTCATGCACTGAGTTGGCAGGGACCGGTATCGAATCTGGAACCTTCCGATTCCTAGGTGAATGCTCTACCGACTGAGCTAAACCATACGCTAGAATAGAATACAGGTTAACACACAAGACCATTGTTACCTTATTATTATTTTTTCTTTACACCTGCATTGTGATAGCCTTCAAAATCAACCTCCAAACCAATATATATATATATATATATATATATATATATATATATATATATATATATTATGGACTCTCTCGTCGATTTTGACGCATGAGGGTTCACATACACAATGAACACCCACACAGTGATTTATTTATAGTGGTGAAGGCTTGTGTTGGACCATCCACACTTTTTGGCACAGTCGATAGAAAATAATTGGTGCATCAAGGGTTGCCACAAACCCAATCAACGACCGACCTCCGGAATTTTGAATTCAGAGTTATCCCTCTCCTAAACTGGTTACCTACGCAAGATTGAAGGCCCCAGTCTGCCCTACTATTTAACCCATAGCTGGAAGGAGAATATATGGATTCATACCTTTCCCAAGGGTATTAGCGCTATGTGAAATGCCAATATATATATATAAGGTATATATATATATATATATTATATATATTATATATATAATATATATACATAAAGTCGTAATGTTTCAAGTTTTGCAGCTCTTTTTCATTGATTTTTTTTTCTAATTCAATATTAGTCAATTATTTTGGTATGAGAATAAAATTACTCTTTACTTTCTTTTGTCTGATGCATTTGTAACATCAAAGACAAAAATATAAAGATAATATTATTCACTTTTAAGGGCATCTTCAGGCAATTAATGTCATTATCATCATCATCATGTCGTGCAGTTTGCACGGATATCCATGATGATCTCTCGCCAGCCTTCCCTATCATTCATTGACTCCGGCAGCTCCTCTGCGCTGCAGCCAGTATCCCTACATAGTTGGTCAATGTAGGTCCTGGCTGGGCGGCCCACATTAGCGCGCCCATGTGCTGGCTTCCACAGTAGTACGTCGCTTACGATCTCGTCCTTGTTTCTCCAGCAGTGACCTGCATGTCTAGTCCGTCTCACTCGTATGATTTGTGAGATGGGGGGCAGGTGGCCATATAGTTGCTCTTTTGTGGGGTGCTGCTTCCACGACCTATCCAGGACCGTCCGTAGCATTCTCGTACAGCTCCCATCTAGCTTATTCTCAAGACGCTTCGTTTGGGTCCAAAATGTCATTATACTACTCAGAAATTAATATCTACTTTTTTTTACATTACAGCCAAAACTACACAACGAGGGTAATCCCAAAGGTAAGGTCTCCAAAATATTTAGAAATCACAGAAA
Source organism: Doryteuthis pealeii (assembly GCA_023376005.1). Lineage (NCBI taxonomy): Eukaryota > Metazoa > Mollusca > Cephalopoda > Myopsida > Loliginidae > Doryteuthis > Doryteuthis pealeii. Next base: position 1,825,402 of record CM042155.1, read on the forward strand.
CATTTATTGTTTATTGTCAATGATGTTTACAATTTAAACTTTGAACATGAATTTATTTTTCTACATAATCGCCATTTTGCTCCAAGCATTTTTGTAGGAGCTGTCGCAATTTTTGTATATCCATATCATATCAGCTCACCACCATGTCCTTGAGAAAGCGTTGAAACTTATTACACCACTTGCGGACGTTTCTGGCATCCATGCACGACTCACCCTACACTTACGTTAACTGAAAATTAATTTCAATTGGTTTATTGCACTTTGCGTTTAAAAACCTGATAACTGAGTGAACTTCGCACTCGGCGATAGCGTCAATCGGGAGATCCATCAGAAATGACTGCCAAGCAAAGACTGGGCGTGACAACAAGGCTCACTTAGGGACTGGAACAGGGGCAGGTGCAGGCGCAGGCGCAGGCGCATACATAACAAACACAAAAGTGTTGTCAATAGCCACACGAACAGTTTCCATGTGTCCTCCAGAGCTTTGGAGACTATACTCTTAGGATTATGTTACATAATCTATGCGGTTGCATAAGATTATTGTCAATCCCCTGTATTTCTAAAGGGATGGCCCTTTTCATATCACGGGCGGGACTTTCCATGGAATAGTACAGAAAGCCCGCGAAATACGTGAAGTCACGTGGGACCTGGTTGGGTCCTCAGTTTCAGTTTGGACGTCGGGCAGAAATGTGCTGCCTTAACTGGAATTCACTGCATACGCGCGCTATGTTAGTCAGATGTTTAGTTACATGAAATGTTTAGTTAAGTAAATAAAAGCTTAAGAAAATAACACGGTTTTGTGCTTAATGAATGTCTTGGTAACAAGACTGATTAGAAGAAAAAATGAGTTGAGTGCGACCGACAACCAAGACGAAGTCCAGACGCTAGAAGAGATGTTAGAAGAGACGCTAGAAGAACTTAAGATATCAAAGACGCCAGAAGAAGAATAGAAGTAAGTAAAGAAGGGTATACAACAATTACCCTTGTAGAAGTATTGTTAAGAAAACCTGAAACCCATTCTGTTAGCATCAACTCTGAAACGTCTTTCGAGATGATTCATGTATATTAATAAGTACCGTCGATTTTATTACGGTTAATGTAAAGACGGTTTGTGTAGATTTTGAATTCAAGGTTGGCGAAATTCAAAATCGAATGAGGGTTAGATGATTGATATTCAATGACATAAAGTTGACCCCCGGTTTCCGCCGTTGGATGACTGTGAGAACGGAAGTTTAGTAAGCTTTGGTAGCTAAGCCTGAGACGTCGACTAAACTAAGTATTGAACAGGCTAATCCCTGCTTAACTTCGGGGTAATTTGTTGACTTATTTTGCTATATAAGGTGTGTGCTAGATGCCCACTCCTATTTATAAACTTAGCGATAACCATGTGATCATACTCTTGGCCAATCGCTGGCAGTACTCTGCTGCTGATACAATACTTATACCGGCAGTACTGGCCATAACTACTCATAACTACTGCGACTTTCGTGGACGACGGACATAGGATTAAATCACTGAACCTTTAACAATACGCAGGATAGGACTTATTCACTTACCAAAGGATTCTATAACTCAGGACTTATACGCAGGATAGGACTTATTCACTTACCAAAGGATTCTATAACTCAGGACTTATACGCAGGATAGGACTTATTCACTTACCAAAGGATTCTATAACTCAGGACTTATACGCAGGATAGGACTTATTCACTTACCAAAGGATTCTATAACTCAGGACTTATACGCAGAATAGGACTTATTCACTTACCAAAGGATTCCATAACACAGGACTTACTTACTTTAAGTCCTTTTCAACTGGCCAAGGATGGCATTTAAAAACTTAACATAATTCCATGTCAAATCATCCAGAAAAAAGTAAAATTGTAACCTGCTTCAATTTTTCTATTGAACACTGAGAGTTAGTTTGCTCCATATAGATCTTATTCAGTGGCTGAACGGAAACACTTAAAATATAAAACTGAAAAATTTTAACGATGTTGTAGCTTCGGTTATGAGCAAAAACCAAACTATCTTTTAGGTACAAATGATATTTGATATATGTAAAATAATAATAGAAAAAAACTTGTCATCTATGCAGTGCCACATTGGAAATTTTTGCATCTATCTATCTATCTATCTATCTATCTATCTTGCTATGAAAATTAGAAATCCTAATAACTTAAAATTGTTTCTCTGAATGTTGGAGATGAGGCTTGATGATTAGTATTATCTGCGTTATTCGGACTATTGTCCTCATCTTTATTGTTATCTACACTATTTCTCTGAATGTTTGAGATGAGGCTTGATGATTAGTATTATCTGCGTTATTCGGACTATTGTCCTCATCTTTATTGTTATCTACACTATTTCTCTGAATGTTTGAGATGAGGCTTGATGATTAGTATTATCTACGTTATTCAGACTATTGTCCTCATCTTTATTGTTATCTACACTATTTCTCTGAATGTTTGAGATGAGGCTTGATCATTAGTATTATCTGCGTTATTCGGACTATTGTCCTCATCTTTATTGTTATCTACACTATTTCTCTGAATGTTTGAGATGAGGCTTGATGATTAGTATTATCTGCGTTATTCGGACTATTGTCCTCATCTTTATTGTTATCTACACTATTTCTCTGAATGTTTGAGATGAGGCTTGATGATTAGTATTATCTGCGTTATTCGGACTATTGTCCTCATCTTTATTGTTATCTACACTATTTCTCTGAATGTTTGAGATGAGGCTTGATGATTAGTATTATCTACGTTATTCAGACTATTGTCCTCATCTTTATTGTTATCTACACTATTTCTCTGAATGTTTGAGATGAGGCTTGATGATTAGTATTATCTGCGTTATTCGGACTATTGTCCTCATCTTTATTGTTATCTACACTATTTCTCTGAATGTTTGAGATGAGGCTGATGATTAGTATTATCTACGTTATTCAGACTATTGTCCTCATCTTTATTGTTATCTACACTATTTCTCTGAATGTTTGAGATGAGGCTTGATGATTAGTATTATCTGCGTTATTCGGACTATTGTCCTCATCTTTATTGTTATCTACACTATTTCTCTGAATGTTTGAGATGAGGCTTGATGATTAGTATTATCTACGTTATTCAGACTATTGTCCTCATCTTTATTGTTATCTACACTATTTCTCTGAATGTTTGAGATGAGGCTTGATGATTAGTATTATCTGCGTTATTCGGACTATTGTCCTCATCTTTATTGTTATCTACACTATTTCTCTGAATGTTTGAGATGAGGCTTGATGATTAGTATTATCTGCGTTATTCGGACTATTGTCCTCATCTTTATTGTTATCTACACTATTTCTCTGAATGTCTGAGATGAGGCTTGATGATTAGTATTATCTGCGTTATTCGGACTATTGTCCTCATCTTTATTGTTATCTACACTATTTCTCTGAATGTTTGAGATGAGGCTTGATGATTAGTATTATCTGCGTTATTCGGACTATTGTCCTCATCTTTATTGTTATCTACACTATTTCTCTGAATGTTTGAGATGAGGCTTGATCATTAGTATTATCTGCGTTATTCGGACTATTGTCCTCATCTTTATTGTTATCTACACTATTTCTCTGAATGTTGAGATGAGGCTTGATGATTAGTATTATCTGCGTTATTCGGACTATTGTCCTCATCTTTATTGTTATCTACACTATTTCTCTGAATGTTTGAGATGAGGCTTGATGATTAGTATTATCTGCGTTATTCGGACTATTGTCCTCATCTTTATTGTTATCTACACTATTTCTCTGAATGTTTGAGATGAGGCTTGATCATTAGTATTATCTGCGTTATTCGGACTATTGTCCTCATCTTTATTGTTATCTACACTATTTCTCTGAATGTTTGAGATGAGGCTTGATGATTAGTATTATCTGCGTTATTCGGACTATTGTCCTCATCTTTATTGGTATCTACACTATTTCTCTGAATGTTTGAGATGAGGCTTGATGATTAGTATTATCTGCGTTATTCGGACTATTGTCCCCATCTTCATTGTTATCTGTACAACGTTTCGGTCGATATGCCCCCCGGCCTTCTTCAAGTATTTCTTGTCGGACTCGGGAACCTTCTCGGACTCGGGAACCTTCTTTTCGAACTCGGGAACTTTCTTGTCGTAATCGGGAGCCATCACGGAACTTTGAACCTAACCCTTTATTTATTCCACGGTGGTATCCTGTTCTCATTCCGCTAACCATAGCTGGGGTAGGAGTTGTGTTAATTGGACACATGGCCTAGTGGATAAGGTAGTAAGGTTAAGACAGTTCTAAGTGACAGTTAGCTCTGGATTCCGGGTTCAATCCTGAGTAGAGGCAGTTACATAGAAAATAATTAACACAACTCCTACCCCAGCTATGGTTAGCGGAATGAGAACAGGATACCCCCGTGGACTAAATAAAGGGTTAGGTTCAAAATTCCGTGATGGCTCCCGATTACGACAAGAAAGTTCCCGAGTTCGAAAAGAAGGTTACCAAGTCCAAGAAGCTTCCGAGTCCGACAAGAAATATCTGAAGAAGGACGGAGGGCATATCGGCCAAAACGTTGTACAAATAACAATGAAGATGGGGACAATAGTCCGAATAACGCAGATAATACTAACTTAAAATTGGTTAACTTTAACATTTTTGGATTCCTAGGTTCAAAAGTTTTTTATAAACTATTTTTTAGGAGTAGGGAAGCTCTAGAACACATTTTGCAGAAAGATAAAAGTAAAATTGTAACCTTCAATTTCAACAACAAAAAAACTGACACACATTTTTGCAGCCGGTGAAATTTCGCTTCTTCTCTCTTTGAATGTATGGATGAGATTTTTCCGTTTGGTTTGTTTTGTTTTACGGCATATCAACCTCGGTGGGTTATTTAATGCCGACAAAGTTGTGAAATAAATTCATTCTTAGTGCATAATACAATTTTGTTTATAAACTCACGTTTTTCTATTTAACCCATAGATGGGACAGATTTTTCCTTCTGTAGCCTTTCTTGATATCTTGAAAAGATATCCATCACTGTTCAGACAACACGTTCTCTATCCTAATGTCCTGATAAAGGTTTGATAAAAAGAAAAACGTTTTAACGTCGGCTTTACCATCACAAGGTTCCTAGTTCAATACCGGTCCTCGCCAACTCAGCGTATGAGTAGCACAGGAATCTGTGCGGTAAAGTAAGGAGCTGATGGTAGGTGTGGCGCTCTACCTCAGACGCCAAAACAATCTTCTTGGTCTAGAGCTATTGAAAAGGGGGATAGACTCGCTGACTGGCTGATACCGACTTTAGGCCGCCCCGACGACTTTACTTTTACTTTTTATATAACAAAGACTGTAAACACCAGTATATATAAGAAATATCAGTTACGTAAGTTGTGGGTCCGGGGCTCGCCAGGTGCGTGGGGTCGATGTTTTCTCCATCACTTGGCACTTCCGGTCGATGTTTTAACGGACATCCGGAAGAACCAGTGAAACTAGATAGTTTGTGCTATAAGCGTTGCGCTGGAATCGTAAAGATTACAAGATACACGAAAATGCAACAGTTTAAAACAGGTCATCATTGTTCATATCTCGAACAAAACAAAAAAGAACAAGGTTAAATATGGACTATATCATCTACTATATAAATGGCAATTTCTGTATGTGTATAACCAGTTGGCGCATACACCAGTTATCCGATCATGATGAAACTTTACACCAATTGTTCTCTCACATACGAGAGGGAGTAAAAAAAAGTAATGCCGTTTTGTTTAGGTCAGGTATAATTACCAACATAGGAACATGTATCATATATCAAAATGAAGCTGGTCGTCTGTGGTTCACATCCCTACTTCTCCACATAGGTGAGTTAAAAAGTAATGCCATTTTGTGTAGGACAAGTATAATTACCAACATTACGAGAGGGAATAAAAAAAGTAATGCCGTTTTGTTTAGGACAGGTATAATTACCAACACAAGAACATGTATCATACATCAAAATGAAGCTGGTCGTCTGTGGATAAAATACCTACTTCTCCCCATAGGTGAGTCATAAAGTAATGGCATTTTGTGTAGGACAAGTATAAATACCAACATTACGAGAGGGAATAAAAAAAGTAATGCCGTTTTGTGTAGGACAAGTATAATTACCAACACAGGAACATGTATCATACATCAAAATGAAGCTGATCGTCTATAGTTCACATCCCTACTTCTCCAAATAGGTTAGTCTAAAAGTAATGCCATTTCGTTTAGGACAGGTATAATTATCAACGCATGAATATGTATCATACATCAAAACGAGGCTGATCCTCTGTGGATTACATTCCTACTTCTCCACAGAGGTGAGTAAAAAAGTAATGCCATTTTGTTTAGGACAGGTATAATTACCAACACAGGAACATGTATCATACATCAAAACGAGGCTGATCCTCTGTGGATCACATCCCTACTTATCCACATACGTGACTCAAAAATTAATGCCATTTTGTTTAGGACAGGTATAATTACCAACACAGGAACATGTATCAGACATCAAAACGTAGCTGGTCCTCTGTGGATCACATGCCTATATCTCCACATAGGTGAATCAAAAAGTAATGCCATTTTGTTTAGGACAGGTAGAATTACCAACACAGGAACACTTATGCAGGTCAGACACAAAGGTCAAAATGTGAGGCTACTCATGAACTGCGAGTTCAATCTCAGCCTCCTCTTCGGCACCCAGACACTCAGTTGCGAGTTTTCCACTTTGGATCTTTTCCCTTCCCCCTTATTTCATCATATCTCTGTCCCCTTTCTTTCTCTTTTCTCCTCCTCCCAGCTTCACCACATCGCCTTTTCACCTTTTCACACACACACACACACACACACTCTCTCTCTCTCTCTCTCTCTCTCTCTCTCTCTCTCTCTCTCTCTCTTTTCCCTCTTTATCTTTTCCTCACTTGTAAGTCTGTTATGACATCCGCCCATTCTAGCGCTAGTGAAAAGGGGATAAACTCCCTCGTATGGCTCATACCGACATTAAGCCGCCCGATGACTTTCACCATCTACATTATTGGAATACTTTGTTTTTTCTATGTTGCTCAGTCGGTAGAGCGTTGGGCTAGAAACCACAAGGTTCCTAGTTCGATACCGGTCTCCGCCAACTCGGCGTATGAGTAGCACTGGGATCTGTGCGGCGCACTGGTATGTATGGCGCTCCACATCAGACGCCAAAACAATCTTCTTGGTCTAGAGCTATTGAAAAGGGGATAGACCATGTTGTATGAACAGTAATTCCGATTTACGTGGAGAGTCACGCACAAACCGAAACTCATGCGGCGGCCAGTGTTCAAAATTGCGTGTATCGCCTCGGTATTCCTCTTTTGAGCTACCCCAGGCACTGGGCAATACATCCAGCTCTGTCCCTTTAAATCGAGGGTAGGTGTTGCCTGGGGTGATAGTCCCATGATATTCACGCTGATATTGTATTCATTACTGGTCCAAAGGCCGAAGCCACTGGTCACAAGGTCTGAAGGCCGGGTAACTATTTCCTCATTTATATATCATCCATATAAATTAATTACAAATAAAGATAAGATATCTATTGAATGTACCCTATAACAAGTAAGTAGGAAGCGCGTGGTGTAATGGTTAAAGTCATGGGAAATGGACTCGCCGACCCGAGTTCAAATCTTGGACGTGACAATTATTTCACTTAGCGCTAATACCCTTGGGAAAGTTATGAATCCTACTCACCCTCCAGCCATGGGTAAATAGTAGGGCAGACTGGTCTCTTTAACCTTGGTTAGGCAACCGGTCTAGGAGAAGTTAAACTTGGTAAATATATATAACAAATAAATATCTATTATACACTTTTTTGGTCATTGTTACGAACATGAAGAGATTAGTATTATCTGTGTTATTCAGACTATTGTCCCCATCTTCATTGTTATTTGTACAACGTTTCGGTCGATATGCCCGCCAGCCTTCTTCAGGTATTTCTTGTCGGACTCGGGAACCTTCTTTTCGGACTCGGGAACATTCTTGTCGTAATCGGGAGCCATCACGGAACTTTGAACATAACCCTTTATTTAGTCCGAATAACACAGATAATACTAATCTTCAAGCCACATCTCAAACATTCAGAGAAATGAAGAGGTTAACAAAAAATCAGCTCTAAATCATTGTCAGTCATTTTTAATATATATATATATATATATATATATATATATATATTATATATATATATATATATACAATAAATGAAGGGAAAAATTTTAATTTGCTTCATTACAATAATTCATTTCAACCACGTTATAACACGGTTGAAATAAATTATTGTAATGAAGCAAATTTAAATTTTTTTCCTTCATTTATTGAATATTTTTGCTCTGTCCGTCCACTCACTGGCATTAGGTACATTGAGGTCTCATCACGGTTTACCTGCATCAATTTGGTTAAACCACACATGGAAAGATTCTAACTACCATATATATATATATATATATATATATATATATATACTAGCAGCAGCTACCCGGCGAAGCCCGAATAGAAGAGATAAAAACATGGTTTAATAATCGTTTGCAGATACATTACTACTGAATAGCGAGTTCGATCCTCGCAGGATGGCCCATAAAAATCGCTACGTAAAAAAGATCTTAATTTAATCCGGCCTGGTGGGAGGTCAGGGAATCTTCTTTTCGTCAGATTTGAGGGAATGACATCATATTATGATATAGTAAGACATTTTAATTCAATGATTAACTATATTTTTAAATACAGCTGATACTTGATTAATAAAAATCAATAACCAAATTTGGCGTGTTCCTTAGTTAGAAGGATATCAAGGTGTATGCAAGATTTCGAATCTGTGTGACCTCCCGTTTTGAAGTTATACTGCGACACGTACATACCAAACTTCCTTATATAATATATATATATATATATATATATATATATATATATATATATATATATATATTAAGCTATGTCCTTGGAAAGTAGACATGTCAGGAGATTGTCATTAAGTGAATCAGATAAAAGAAAAGAAGGAAAGAAATTGCCTATCGTTACCTGCCATCATTCGCTAAGAAAATCAATCATAAAATAAAACATAAACCGAGTTTAAAAATAACACACCTTAATTGACTAATCATTTTCACCTGACTTCAAGAATTTTCAATGACATTTCGTTGATGCATGCTTAGATTACGAAAAGATGTCACGTAATCAACCGCTCCTCACTTCCGGTTCACGTTCAATTTCCCGAACTCAGTACCCCGCCCTCCCCCTCCCCCCTACGTATAAAACGCCAGGTTGCAAATTCTCACGTAAAAGGACAGAGATTGTTGCTTTATCTTTTGTTTTGTTTGTAACAAAACAGCGTACCGATAGACAACCAAAGCTTAGGATCAAACTCATGACCCCGGATGTACAGGTAGGATCTGCTCATTGATTTGGCCGTGAGAGGAATGCATAGGAGGGCAAGATTGGTCAGGTCTGCAGAAACTACGCGAGATACGCCCGTCGAGGCCAAAGGCTTTTTTTAGGGACAGTTGTCGGAAAGACAATACTAGCGCAACTTCCTATTTTGACCCTTTTCCAAAGTCGGAAGTAAAATTACGTTCAAATCATACTCAGGGTTGATTGATTGATTTTATTTGTATGTCAACCTGTCTAGGGTTATTTTAAGTCTATGAAATAACATGAAATCGGCTTATTTACGTAGTAAAATGTATACTTGGAAATTGAAATTGAAAGTGGGGCTCCAGGGTAAGCTGGGACCAATCTTCCGTTTACCATCCGCTAAAGCTGGAGTTAGCAGTTGGCCGTAAGAAGAAAGTCGAGTCTAAGACAGAGCAATTGGCAGTTGACTGTTGGACACGAAGAATGGATGCCTCCAGGCCAAGCTGGGGTTTTCCTCCGCACAACGTCCGCTATATTAAGAATTAGCAGCTGGTCGCAAGTTCGAGTCTAGGACAGAGAAATTAGCAATTGACTGTTGAACACAGAGAAAGAGGGGTTTCAAGTCAAGCTGGAGTCTCTCTGCTCACCGGCCGCTATAGCTGGAGTTAGTAGACTGGAACCTTTTACCTAGATATGGTAAAAAAAATAATCATCATTAAATCAACAATTATTCTAAAAAATTAAAAATTAGTGAAATAGATCACTAATTAGGACTGAGCCTATTCTAGTTGTGACCCTCCCCCCAAGCGGACTTTGAATTCAGAGTTTTCCTTCTCCTAGACTGGTTGCCAAACCAAGGTTAAAGAGCACAGTCTGCCCCTACTATTTACCCATAGCTAGAGGGAGATTAATTGGATTCATACCTTTCCCAAGGGTATTAGCGCTATGTGAACTGTAGCTTCGTCCAGGATTTGAACTCGGTTCGACGAATCCATTTCCTACAACTCTAACCATTACACCACGTCTTCCAATTAACAGCCCCAAAAATTGATACCCTTGGGAAACCAGTCTAGAAAACTTAAATCATCACCCATCTAAGTATAGTAGAGGGTCATCATTGCTTAACAACAAATGGTCTTGTTTGTTTAAATACACTACATAAAATCTATATTAATAGTCTTGTTCCTTAATCTTCCGACCGTTATCATCCTTCAAAACCCCCTGGTTAAAAATGCGACCGTCCAAATCGTTCAAGATGCAATACAACAATGTAAATCATGATTATCTGGAGTCGAATTCTTATTTCTTATGAGTGTTGGCACCTCAGCTAAATAATGGACCATTCCTGGTTTTTTAAAAATCTGTTCCAGTTTTCGAATTTGATACCGGTATAATATCGATAAAAATCTTGATAAAGGAAATCTAATAATTAGGTTTTTCCTTCATCTTGTGACAGATGTAACTGACAGTATTAAATAATTTCCTTTCCACATGAATTCTAATGATTCCCTAATTTACTGTATTTGTGTCTGTTTCATTTTTCTATGTGGACAAAGAAGATTTCACCATTAGATCGATCATAGTTGTCACGTATTTGCCGAATTAAGAATAATAAATAAAAGAAAAAGAAGAAAAAATACACATAAATAAAGGAATTAACCCTTTATTTACATTCGGTGATGAAAGGGAGATAATTCCCTAAAAAGGAGTTATTAAAATTTTGAACGTTTAAAAGAATTTAGCGTCCCAAGATTTTTAACGGTGCAGCGTTTCAACAGTTGGGATAGAAAAATTGCCGGGTAAAGGACCATCTACGCGAAACTCGCATCTTCAAAATTATGAAGAGAAATAAAACAGAATATTACGAAATAAGTAAAAGGAACAAAAGAAAATTTATATGAAGAATTGAAAACAAACAAAACAAAAGACTGAAACAGATAAGTAAAGCTGAACTGTATTTTTCCACGAAAAACCTCTATCTCTCACTATCCCCATATGTTGGACATTTTTGATTCTCCCGCTTCTTCTAACTATTATTCTTGATTGAACAAAACAAGGAAAAGATCTATGAATGAAAAAATTAAATCATTAATTATTAAAATATATTTTTGTTTTTAATGTCATTCTTTCTGTCAAAATTCATATATGTATTTTCTCTCAATTATTGTTGGTTTCTCTGAGGAATTAAAATCCGGCGTATTACACGCTTGAGAAGACGAACGTAACAGAGTCTACAGGCTTATCGGAATGTTTATCGTTGCGGGAAATTAAATCAAGTTCAAAATACTGGACGAGGCTGTTTATACTTCGCGTTAATGTCCTAGCATTGATACTTCTCTTCTCTCACAGCCATTGGTAATTAGATAATTAATAAGTAATTAATTAATAGGTAATTAAAAGAAATGACATGCAACACAGAAAAAATACTATAAGAAAGAAACAAAAAAAGAGAAAGATAGAAATATGATGTGAGAAGGCCAACACAATAACGCTATTCTGATTCAATTGATGATGAAGAAGAAAGAAAGTAAAAACGGAGAGAGAGAGAGAGAGAGAGAGAGAGAGAGAGAGAGAGAGAGAGAGAGAGATGTATTGTCCTCGGTCGGAAACGAAGCTTCCGGCAAAAAGACAAAGAAAAATATAAAAATATATATTTAAAAAAAGGGGAAAACGAAAGCGAGGCTTTCCGGTCAAGGAAGCAGGGAGAAGATAAAGAAATATATAACAAACGTCCGTTATCAGATCAAAAGATAAAGATGCGTAGGCGTGTCGTCAATACAAAAGCCAGAGTGTCGAGCCGAGACCACAGAGACGCCAGCCGGCAGCTGAAAGGACACTTCACGTCTCCCGTCAGAAAACACTCCTCGGGCACTCATTGTAAGCTCTGCGCCTTCACCACCCACACACCGAAGAAAATAAAGAAGGGTTCTATCTTTGTACATACGTATCTGTTGTTTATTGAAGTCCAGCAGTCGGTAGTAGCTGACTACTAACATACATCGCTTTGGGTACAGTGAAAACCCCAGTACTAACATACCCGATTTAGAGTAGCGAAGAATGACGCTACGTAACAGAGAGAGAGACAGACAGACAGACAGACAGACAGACAGACAGGCAGAGAGAGAGAGAGAGAGAGGGGGAGAGAGAGAGGGTTAAATCAAGATTTTTATACTTTTTACATATTTAACTGCGTGGCAATAGCTCTTAAGAAAACATAAACGTTGAAATAATTGAATGATCATACAGTTGTATATCCACAGGTTCTGCTAGTCTATAGATTAATATTAATTATTATGGAGGCGCATGGTCTAATGGATATAGTCATAGGAAATAGAATCGTCAACCCGAGTTCAATTCCTGGACGAAGCTATTTGCATTTCACATAGTGCTAATACACTTGGGAAAAGTATGAATCTAATTGTCCCTCCAGCTATGGGTAAATAGCAGGGCAGACTGAGCTCTTTAACCATGGTTTGGTAACCAGTCTAAGAAAAAGAAAACTCTGAATTCAAACCTGTTAAACTCCGCTAATTTTTCTAAAGAAATTGACCTTGTGTCGCATCCTGCTCGTGCGGAGGGGTTGGTAAATATATATACATTAATACGCTTGTTCCTTAATCTTCCGACCGTTATCATCTTGCACCACCCTCTGGTTAAAAAAAATCAGATAATCCAAAACTCCAAGATGAAACGCAAAAATATGAAATCCTGATTATCTGGTGTCACATAATGGCCAAATCATTATTTCTCGATTTTATTTCACCCAATTTTTAAAATGAATCTATACGAATTGTCTTGTTTCGCTTAAATGCCCAACGTAAAATTAAAATAAAGTGAAAAAAAAAAGTTACACTTTTTTTTTCTATGTGTAATATTGAAATTACGGAAGATATTTTTCGTTAATAATGTTGAACGGAAAAAAATATATGGGGGAGGGATTTCTGTTTTTAAGCGGGAGAACCGGGTGTCCGTAGCGGTATTACCGACGACACTCGTAATGATAATAAAAGAAAGAAAAGCTATCCATCTGGTTTTAGCAGTTTTTGTTTTGTTCTCAATTTTCTGTCAACGGGACAACACATCTCTATCCATCCACCTAATTTTAGCTTTCACCACTTTACTAAATCACCTGAGATGTTTTCATTAATATATATATATATATATATATATAATATATATATATATATATATATATTCTTTTTTGGGGGGTGGAGAATATGTGCTTAATTGAAGTCGTACCTAATTTTTGAAAATTAATTAATAATTAATGAATTAGGTGAGCATAGCTAATAAAATGTAAGGCTAAACAAATCGAGAAAAATGTTTAGCTTTACATTTGATTAGGTATTCCCGCCTAATTCATTAATTATTAATTAATTAATTTTCAAAAATTAATTTTCAAAAATTAGGTACGACTTCAATTAAGCACATATTCTCCCAAAATTGTCGGCTAAAAAAAGCCATATCAAAACACATTGTTTGTTTATTTTATATATATATATATATATATATATATATATATATATATATATATGAACAAAAAGTAATTAGACAAACAGGAATATTTTTTATATATGTTATTTATTCTCAACTAGTTTCGACCTTAGGTCATCGTCAGGAGAAAATTTCTTATTTGAAGAAATTGTTTTTAGATTTTTTGAAAGGGAGCATTATAGGAGATCTATAAAAATTGGAGTATTTTTGAGGGTTTGACATGCTATTAAAATCCAGGTAGAGGAGTCCATCTGTTCCGTGAAAAACCTCTTTGAGGTGGGTTATTTTTTGAATGCTCTTATATATGTGAAGGAGGGTTCTTTATATATATATATATTATATATATATATATATATAGGTTGTGTTTATTATTGTTGTTGTTATTATTATTAGTGCTATTATTATTATTGTTTTTATTATCATTTTTAATATTATTATGTTATAATTTGTTAATGTAATTATAGGCATTTTAGAACGTTGGTGCTATTATCAAAGTTTATTTTGTTTAGTTTTGGATTTTTGTGTCTAATATGCAGTGCTTCCAAGATTTTTAGTCGTTGTTTACATGATTGTGTTTCTATAATGGTAGTGTTATCGTTAAGTATTTTCCGGAATTTATTATTGGGACAAGAGTGTGATTTTAGATGTTGGGCTATTGAGCTATTGTCTGTAAGGTACATTGTAAGCCGTTTGGAAAGGGTAGTTTTTGTTACATCAAAAGAAGCACTGCATCTTAGACACAAAAATCCAAAACTAAACAAAATAAATTTTGATAATGGCACCAATGTTCTAAAATGTCTATAATTACATTAACAAATTATAAAATTATAATGACATTAAAAATAATAATAAAAGCAATAATAATGATAACACTAATAAACATATATATATATATATATATATATATATTATATATATAATATATATATATATATATATATATATATATATATATATATTGGAGGATATGTGCTTAATTGAAGTCATACCTAATTTTGAAAAATAAATTAGTTAATGATTAATGAATTTTAGGCGGGCATATATGTTCAAATGTAAGGCTAAACAAATCGAGAAAATGTCAATCCCTGAATGTACATTTCAACCTATTCAGGGATTGACATTTTCTCGACTTGTTTAGCCTTACATTTGAACATATATGCCCGCATAAAATTCATTAATTATTAACTAATTAATTTTCAAAATTAGGTATGACTTCGATTAAGCACATATTCTCCCAAAATTGTCGGCTTAAAGCCATATAAAAAAAAAAAACATTTTTGTTTACTTAACCTCATATATATATATATATATAATTATATATATATATATATATATATATAATATATATATATAAAATGTTCTGGTTCCAACGGAGAAAATTCAATATTTATAAAAAGGAAGGTCCGCAAAATGTATTTTGTTCTTAGAAAAAAATGTTTAATTCTTTTTGTTTTACATATGCAACACGTGTTTCAGATCTTCTGGTATCAAAGCCTGAAGAAGATACCAGAAGATCTGAAACACGTGTTGCATATGTAAATCAAAAAGAATTTTAAAAAATTTTCTGAGAACAAAATACATTTTGCGGACCTTCCTTTTTTTTATATATATATATATATATATATATATATATATATATATATATATAATACTGTCGATAATTTGCAAAACTGCTGAGGAATCACAGAGACACAGACGCGCAGAAAAACGAACATACAATTCCCCCCCTCTACCGAATCCACCTTCACACTATTTCTCTGCACACGCAAATACATTCCTATATGCGCGTGAGAGATGTTTGACATATTGTAACTAGTATACTGAGAACTGGTAGAAACTCTGACCTACGATCTCTCAGAGGTGACGACTGCTGCTGCTGCTGCTGCTGCTAGTGGTGGTGGTGGTGTCACATCAGTCTCCCATTGACCAATCAGAATTCTTCAAAATATGGGTAGATATATGAGGTCTAGACAGTGGCCACCATCCTTCAACACTTGCACACGTAGGCAAGCACTCAGCTTTGCTTATATTATATATATATATATATATATATTATATATATATATATATATATATATACATTTATATATATATATAAGATTGTTGGATGTTTGTTAATTTTAGAAGCCTTGTTGAATAAAGTATATATTAATATTTATATTTTTGCTTGAAGGCAATTACAATGCGCATATCGCATAAAATTCGATAATTATAGAAGATAATAATGACAGTCTGTACGATGTTCTACACACAGAATAATTCTTTACCAAAATTCACTTGTCATTATTATCTTCTATAATTATCGAATTTTATGCGATATGCGCATTGTAATTGCTTTCAAGCAAAAATATAATATATATATATATATATATATATATATAATATTATATATATATACTCTTGCAAAAGTACCCGGTCCATGACCGTACTAAAATTTTTTAAGAACACCAGGGAGTAAATGGGTAAGAGAGAGAATAAGAAGAAAATATTTTATAGAATTAAAAGAATTAGAGATACCCATGTTTGTTGGCTGCTATGAGTTTTAAAAACGAAATAAGCATAATTAAATCTATTATTTAAAGGTCAAACTTTGTCTAAAACAATAAGTAGTAACATATTGACCATCATTAAAAAAAGAAAAATATCATTACATATACAATTTATTTTTTATACAATTTATACATTAAAAATCGTCCAAATTTCTAGGAAAAGTTAAGTCGAATTTATTTTGATTTATCGTGTTCAATAATGGTTTAAAAATAGTTTTAAAATACTTATAAACATTTCTTTGTAGAAATAAGTATCATTCAACGCTCCCAGCAGGTCTTCTACGCAGCATCCAGAATTCACAAAGAGCTGGTTGATGTAGGTTTTTCCTGGTCGGCCTACACTGGTGTGTCCATATGTAGGTGTCCTCAAGAAAATGTCACTTATGAATTCGTTCTTGTTTCTACAATAGTGTCCAGTGTCTTGTTCGTATCACTTGTAGGATTTGTTTAATAGGAGTCAGGGATCCTAGTGTAGGCCTCATCTAACTTTTTCTCTAATGGTCTTGTTAGGGTCCGGTGGTGCAGCCGTACAGTAGCATCGATACGGTTTGGAAGATTTTTCGCTTTATCTTATGAGTGAGATCAGATTTTCATATGATGGTTAATCTGTCTTTCATATGCGTGAATTGAGATTGCTTTCTGTAGATGAGATATTTCTACCTAGATACGTAAACTAGTCTACTAATTTTTGAGGCTTATTATCCTGTGAGGGGATGTCTCCACCTTGTTTAAAACACATGAACTCAGTTTTGTCTGAGTTCACATTGAGGTCAATGCCTTTTGAAGAGAGAGAGAGAGGGGGGGAGAGAGAGAGAGAGAAGGAGAGAGATAGAAGGAGAGAGAGAGAGAGAGAAGGAGGGAGAGAGAAGGAGAGAGAGAGAGAGAGAGAGAAGGAGGGAGAGAGAGAAACACATTTCTGATCTCCCACCGGGCCAGATTAACACAAGGCCTTTATTAATGGGGTATCCATCGAGGATCGAACTCGCTATTCAATCGTTATGGATTTGCGAGACTAGATTGCTAACAATTACACCACGACGAGAACTAGATGACAAGGTATAAAGAAAAGCAACTTATTCACATATATTAGTAATTATATAACACTATTTAGGGCACCTCATGTGGTTTAATGGTTAGCAAGCTAGATTAGCAAACCATTGTAAGTGAGTTCGATTCTCACTGGGTGCCCCATACTTCTGCATTTGTGCCGCAGCTAAGCTACGCTTAGTAAATAACTAAATGATACCGCACATGGTGTAATGATTAGCAAGCTAGACTTACAAACCATAGTTAGTGAGATCGATTCTCATTAAGCGCCCCATACTTCTGGCCCTGTGCCACATCTAAGATAAGCTTAGTAAATAACTATTTGGGCATCTCACGTGGTGTAATGGTTAGCAAACTAGATTAGCAAACCATTGTAAGTGAGTTCGATTCTCACTGGGTGCCCCATACTTCTGGCCTTGTACCACATCTAAGCTAAGGTAGTAAATAACTATATGTCCAAATGGTGTAATGGTTAGCAAACTAGATTAGCAAACCATTGTAAGTGAGTACGATTCTCACTGGGTGCCCCATACTTCTGGCCTTGTGCCGCAGCTAAGCTACGCTTAGTAAATAACTATGTAACACTATTTATAGTCCTGGTCTGAATTTTATAAGAAGAGATGATTTAATCATTGTATGTGGTTGGTACAGACTAATTTCCTCGTCATTCTTCCACAGTGCTTTCGGCCGTTTACCCTCCGGCCTTCGAAACATTGTAAAAAAAGGAAAGAAAGAAAGAAAGAAAAGAAAAGAAAAAGCAGTAAATTAGTTCAAATCAACCACATACAATAATATTTATAATATGAGTCATAAAATATGAAGAGACCAAGAAATAAAGGTGTGTGTGTGTGTTGGGGGGCATCAGTTTATTCTGGTTATTCCTGTTAGCAATAGATTCCTGTTTGTTTCTGTATTATTTTAAACTAGAAACGGCTACCTAGCATCGCCTGGGTAGAGGAGGGAAACCCTAATGTATTGATTTGTTTACTTTTGAGATTTACAAATGCTGGATATTTTTAAGTAGAATTTCAATGCTATTTCTATGAAATTATTTAAAACTAGAAACGCTATTTAATGCTATTTCTATGTATATTTTAATTCTTAAATATCTTCGAATATGGACCAGCTGTTGGCCATGGGTGGCAACCCGTGATGTTTAAGGGCGAAATCCTGAGCAGTCCATGACATGCAACAATCTATTTTGGTCCTTAGGCTTGAAGGACGGTTGGAGAGATTGGGAAGTTCCAATTTGAAGCATTGGAGAGTGTGGAATATCCCAACATTGCCATTGCTCCCAAGCCCATACTGACCTGGAGTGGTAGTACCTGTTAGAGTCCAATCCATAGGTTAAGTAGAAAAAAAATGAGTTTAAAAAATGTGTTTAAAAATTGTGTTTGAAAAGGTGTTGTAAAGGAAAGTAACCGGATAATCCCTCACGTATGCAAATGAGTAAGTATAAAAGAACAACACGAAGATTAGCTCAATGTGATGTGAGGTGATCTCCACTCCCGAAGGTTGTTTTCGTATTCTCGGATGTAAAACCACGTGCTACAACTCTTCAGAAGATAAGTAAACTTTACCAATCCTCTTTTACGCTCAGAGACTTTTTACCTTGCCGGCCGAGAGCCATTTTTGTTATTTGTATTCATTGTAATAATAAACTATTATTACAACCACTCGCAATCTTCTCGTTATTGTATTTCTAATACATAACAAAAGGCAAGTCAATTGATATAATATAATATTTAATTATACAACATAGAAAGAGGGAACCAAGTTTCCGTTCCAAACCACAAAAGAGTCACAACGTGTTCGAGGAACATGAAGAAAGGTTTGAACAACCACTTTCTATTTTTCAGGAGGTCTTGGAACAAAGCCAGGTACCATTGGTAGCTGCTGTGGTGGGAATGTTCCTCCCTCAATGTGAAAAGGGAGATAATTTTATTTTGTCTTTCAATATGGAGGTCTTGGGAGTGTGGAGTACCCGTTCATTGCCATTACATCCTGGTTCACTCTGACCCGGAGTGGCTGTACCTGTTAAAGTCCCATCTATGGGTTAAATAGATCTGTTTATAAATTATTCGTATTCGATATGAATATTTGATGCCATATAAACATGACTTATGTTTTATTATATATGTTTATTGATTTGTTTGTTTAAGTCTGTTGGATTTTACGGCATGTCAACCCTTGGGTTATTTTGTGCCGAAGACGTTTTGTTCTAGTCATGCTTTATTGATATTCAATTTTTTTTAACTCAATTTTTAAAAACATTATTTAACTCATTTTTAAAAACCGTTTTAACTTATAGATTGGACCCTAGCTACAATTGGTATCACCATCCCCATCGTCTGACAAGATCCGGATATATGTCTACCTTTTCTCAGAATTTTCATTCTTATCAATTGTGTCTAGTGAGTAAAAAAGTAAAGTTAACGGGGCGGCATAATGTCAATATCAGCCATACAGCGAGGGAGTCTATCCCCTTTTCACTAGCGCTAGACCAAGGAGATTATTTTAACGCCACACCTACCATCAGCTCCTCACTTTACCGCACAGACCCCTGTGCTACTCATACGCTGTTTTTAGTTTTAAAAACAATATTTTTCTTTGAATTGATACAAAAAAAATCAATTTTTATTCATCTAAGAATTTGATGGTCCATTTTAAAAGCCTGGAAGGAAGCATGTTGTACACAATATTTTATCATGAATAAAGATTTATTCAATTAATCTGAAATATATTATTAAAAACATATTTTCCAAGATTTTTATATATTTAAAAATTATCATTTCATTACATATTAAGACGAGCTATTTTCTGTTTATATAAAACACTTAACACATATTCTGGATATATTATAAAAAAAATGAGGTTCTATAGGGGTTCTTGGTGGTAAGGAAGATACATAGTTGAGTCCATTCTCTCTAAGGACCACTATTAGCATCAGCATAATTATTATGTATTGACATTAAAAACAATGGAAAGAAAGAGAAGATAAACTCATTTAACATTTTGTATACTGTTACGTTCCCCTATCGTTTTCAAACGCGTACGCGCTGTTCCATCAGAGACCAAAGAAAAGTGAAAGGTGCATAGGCAAAAATTGGCAAAGAACAATAATACATAATACATTTTTTCAAGACATTTTATTCAGGAAGAGAGTTGGGAGGAGAGAAAAAGGTGGGAAAGTTCATGAGATAGAATAGGAATATTTATCGGGATAATTTGAATCAACATATACACATGTAAATTGAAGCAAATTATGAGCTGGTAATCTCTATAATAATTCATGACAGAATGGGACACTTATCTTAATTTTGTCGATTCATCCATGGACTTGCGTTTGGTAAGCTTCGCTTATTTAGTGGTTCTATTCCTGGTTGGGTGGATGACTACTCTGGGTCATAGTAGTAAACTTATTCTTTTGGTTGCATGAAGATTATCATCGCCTATCCCCAATGAGGTGACGAGCCCAACTGTGTTCGCCAAGAGGCTCCGGACTGAAAACTAAACTAGTGATAGAGATCTCTTCCCTTCCCCCAAAAAGAGGTGGTGTGTATTTCTGTTCATCTCTTTGCCTTCCTTTTCCTCAGAGACCGGCCGACGTGACAATACTGGTCAAAGAAATTCTGCTCCAGATTGGGGTCATTTAGTGGGACACGTACCTCAGCTCTGACGTCACAGAGTTTCCAGAATGTTCTGGGGTGTTCCCTTTTGACTTTTGAGTTTCGTTCTGTAATCAATTTCGAGTTACTCATAATACATAACAATACATAGTAACATATGAATGGTATTAGGAGAATATACAAACGTGTCTCATGGTAGAATTATCTATGCACAAGCACAATTATTCCTTTTCGTTTACGTAAGACTAAAAGGATTAAGGAAAAGATTGGTTTTCCACATTTTTACTTCAAAATAACCGCGTTTTCACTCTGGGAACACCAATAACTGTTTCAGTACGCGTGAACTTGTGTATGTGAGTGAGTGTGTGTGTGTGTGTGTGTGTGTGTGTTTTCTTGGTTACGCAGCGTAATTTGACTGTATGAAATTGAGAAATTTTTCCCAATTTTCACTGACCAAGTTGACGTTGCTTTCTGTAGATGAGATATTTCTACCTAGGTATGTGAACTAGTCTACTAATTTTTTAGGCTTATTATCCTGTGAGGGGATGTCTCCATCTTGTTTAAAACACATGAACTCAGTTTTGTCTGTGTTCACATCGAGGCCAATGCCTTTTGAAGAGAGAGAGAGAGAGAGAGAGAGAGAGAGAGAGAGAGAGAGAGAGGGTGGGGAGAGAGTATATTTGTCGCATCCCCACTTGTATGGACTGGGCACAAGGCCTCGTTTTAATGTGGGCCCACCCACAAGCCGAAGCTGATGGGTGGGAAAGAACAAAAATTGCGTCGATCCCCTCGGCATTCCTCCTCAAGGGGGGCGCCTCAGGCGCTGGGCAATAAACCCAGCAATAAACCCAGCCCTGCCCCTTTAAGTCAAGGGGCAGGTGTTGCCTGGGGGAAAGCCCCCTGGGATCGACGCTAATAATTGTACTTTAACCTGGTCCAGTGGCCGAAGCACACCGGTCCCCCGAGAGAGAGAGAGAGAGAGAGAGAGAGAGAGAGAGAGAGCGAGAGAGAGAGATTTTATTTATCTCCCTTTAACTTCGTCTTTTGAGCATACCTACTTTTAGGGGCCGGGTTAGCTCAGTCGGTAGAGCGTTCGGCTAGAAACCACAAGGTTCCTAGTTCGATACCGGTCCTCGCCAACTCAGCGTATAAGTAGCACAGGGATCTGTGCAGTAACGTAAGGAGCTGATGGTAGGTGTGGCACTCCACCTGAGACGCTAAGATAATCTCCTTGGTCTAGCCCTAGTGAAAAGGGGATAGACTCCCTCGCTGATTGGCTGATACCGACATTAGGCCGCCCCGGCGACTAAACTTTGTTTTTAATGTAACTTGGGTCTTTATTTCTACACTAGCGAGTGAAGCAACGTGTATTGTTTCTTGTTTACTCTGTAATATCACTGTTTCTTGTCTATCAATCAAGTTATAAACCTTTGAAGGCAGAGTAGTAGTCCAACAAGTCAAACCAAACACAACCACCCCCGTGTGTATCTTTAGCGACAATCCATCAGTCTGTGGCTTTCACCACCCATTTCTGACACTGACCAGCCAATTTCTGACTCAACCTTCACATTAGCGTCTTATTTTAGTTTTGAATTATTGCTTTCTTTCAACTATTAATATTACCAGACAAAAAACTTAAAAGACCTCTTCAAAAAATATCAAAATAGAAGACATTTTGAATTTTCTAAAAAAAGAAAACAAAAGAAAAAAAATGCAACCTTTTCAACAAGATCTAACAAAACAAAACCGAATACAACCGTTACTCTAAAGACTGAAATACATATGAAAAACATTCTACATAACGCTTTCTGGAATTAAATGACCCACAGAGGTTGATACGCCGTTAAACAAAACTCTTACACTTTCAACTATCACTGTCACTAAATTAAACTCGTGACTCAGAAGTCATAGACCTTTAAAAAAAAGGTGAAGTTGGCGGAGTGGCCAATTGTCGGGATCAGCCGGACAGCGAGGGAGTCTATTCACTTTTCACTAGCGCTAGATTATTTTTGTGTCTGAAGTGGAACGCCACACTTATCAGTTCCCCATTTTTCCACACGAATCTCAGCTGAGCTGATAATGCAGAGTGGCTATTGTCGGTATCAACCGGACAGCGAGGGAGTCTATTCACTTTTCACTAGCGCTAGATTATTTTTGAGTCTGAGGTAGAGCGCCACACTTATCATCAGCTCCCCATTTTACCACACAAATCCCAGCTGAGCTATTAATGCAGAGTGGCTATTGTCGGTATCAGTCGGGCAGCGAGGGAGTCTATTCACTTTTTCCTACCGTTAGACCAGAGAGCTTATTTTTGCGTCTGAGGTGGCGCCACACCTATCATCAGCATCCAACTTTACAACACGGAGCCAAGCTGAGCTATTAATGCAGAGTGGCTATTGTCGGTATCAGTCGGGTAGCGAGGGAGTCTATTCACTTTTCACTACCGTTAGACTAGGGAGATTATTTTTGCGTCTGAGGTGGAGCCCCACACCTATCATCAGCATCCAACTTTACCACACGGAGCCAAGCTGAGCTATTAATGCAGAGTGGCTATGGAATCTAACAGGTGTCAGAGTGAACCTGTGAGTAATGGTCATTAAGGGGTACTCCACATTCCCCAGAGTCCTAGAACTGGAGCCTCACCATCAGATAGTGTTTACGTTATACCCAGAACAAGACCTTAAGCCACCGCCTTCTACCACATAAATAATAAAAAGGGTTGGGACTTGCCATAAGGGCAATAAGGTCGGAACAATTATATAGGTGATAAGGGCTTGATGCGACAGCTGATTAATTGTAGGGGGCCTCTCCGACCGTCCGTCTAGCCTTTGTTTCTAACTGATAACGCAAGACTTCCTTTATTTTTTCTCAGACGTCTTTATTACTCGAAAACCCAAACGGGTTCAACCGGGTGGTGAGAAGGAGCCTTATTGCTCCCTTCGACTAACCGCAAAAATCTAACTACTCTAACTCAGTCCTCTTGACACGCCCTTCCCTTAGCCAATGAGAAACCAGCGGCTAGGTCAGTGCAAGGTTAACTATTGTCAATAACTTCTATAACGGTCATGCTATGATTTAATGGTAACTTTCCATTGGCAAATACCGTTATTTAGATTTTACTCCACTACAGCACATAATTCGTAAACAACCCACGCATTATGTAACAAGTTCGGGTCACGTTTTAGGGTGAGTTTAAAACAAATTTAGTAACTGTTGTAGAGGAGTTAACACCCCTACAGTATGGACTGGCTCATAATAGTCGACGTAGCAGTGATAGAAACGGAAAATTATATTCGGACTAAATCACTGTGTTTGACTACACACATTTGACCCTCCTCATTCTTGTAAGTTTGTCTTTGTGAATTGTTCTACTTCTTGGTTTTATATAATAAGTATATGTTAGCACCAGATACAAGTACTGGATAAAATATATCTCAAGCACACTATTTCTCTGTGTATCTTTTACCACCTCAACGATACAACAAGTATAAAAATGCATTGGAAATGATTTTTACTATAAAAATGTATTGGAAATGATTTTTACTATAAAAATGCATTAGAAATGATTTTTTACTATAAAAATGCAATGGAAATGATTTTTACTATGAAAATGCATTGGAAATGATTTTTACTATGAAAATGCATTAGAAATGATTTTTACTATAAAAATGCATTGGAAATGATTTTTACTATAAAAATGCATTAGAAATGATTTTTTACTATAAAAAATGCAATGGAAATGATTTTTACTATAAAAATGCATTGGAAATGATTTTTACTATGAAAATGCATTGGAAATGATTTTTACTATGAAAATGCATTAGAAATGATTTTTACTATAAAAATGCATTGGAAATGATTTTTACTATAAAAATGCAATGGAAATGATTTTTACTATGAAAATGCATTGGAAATGATTTTTACTATGAAAATGCATTAGAAATGATTTTTACTATAAAAATGCGTTGGAAAAGATTTTTACTATAAAAATGAATTAGAAATGTAATAAGTATCTGTTAGCACCAGATACAAGTACTGAATAAAATATATCTCAAGCACACTATTTCTTTGGTTATCTTTTACCACCTCAACGATACAACAGTAACCATCAATAATGAATAAAATAAAAACGTCTTCGGCATAAAATAACCCAATGAGTTGATATACCGTAAAAACGCAATCAACCAGCCACCCACCCAACCAACAAATACGATCTCGTAGTCCAGTACGTTAGCCATTACGCTACGGGTTCTGCCCAGAAAGGGTATTGTGTTTACTTTTCCTTTTATGGAAACTGTCAAATTTACCCCCCCCCCTCGCCCGCAATAAAAGGATAGTTTCCGACGGAACTTTGCATCCCACATCTCGTGAACCTGTCATCCCATCATTTCTGGGAGTTGGGAGTGTCAGTGATAAAACGGCGAACAAATCTCGTGTCATCTGACAGCTGCACCTCTTAGACATTCAGTGACATCTTTTACTTTTCTACCGAGACAGTTTAACTTCACCTAAATGGCCATTTCTGTTCGTTTGTGTACAACCAGTTGCCGCCTACACCAGTGAGCCAATCATGATGAATTTTTTTCACAGCTCAGTCGGTAGAGCATCCGGCTGGGAACCACAACTGCACTAATCTATTCACCTCAGAACTCATTCTATTCAAATAAAATATTGTCATTGTAATCTGAGTCCTTCTGTTCAATTATAATGAACTAACCATCAGTGGTGAAAGAGTCGCTGCGAGTGGATTAAAGTAGGCAAAGAGTTAATCAATTGCTGTGAGAATGAAGGGCTTCATAAATTTCCTAATGGTATTAGTCCATAAGTGAACGTAATTGCGAGACTGGTATTCGAACTCACGACGATGTCATGGCCTTGCACGTTACTCACTACAAATGTATCAGATCATTTTGCCCCAGCTCAGTCGGTAGAGTTTTCGGCTAGAAACCACAAGGTTCCTAGTTCCTACTCTCCTTCCAGCTATGGGTAAATAGTAGGGCAGACTGGGCTCTTTAACCTTGGTTAGGCAACCGGTCTAGGAGAAGGAAAACTCTGAATTCAAACCTGTTAAACTCCGCCTAAGAAATTGACCTTGTGTCGCATCCTGCTCGTGCGGAGGGGTTGGTAAATATATATATATAGATATAAAGTATTGTTGGTATGTATGTATGCATGTATGTATGTATGTGCAGAAAGGTAGACAAACACGGGATGCTGTACAAAATGGATGTTTA
The DNA here is from genome assembly GCA_023376005.1 of Doryteuthis pealeii. NCBI lineage: Eukaryota > Metazoa > Mollusca > Cephalopoda > Myopsida > Loliginidae > Doryteuthis > Doryteuthis pealeii. The sequence goes on from CM042155.1 coordinate 1,851,755, forward strand.
TTGTGGGTAGTGATGTTAACGTTATAATGTTTCGGTCTGTTAGACCTTCTTCAGGACGATGGATTGAGTTCTTGCTTCAACGGTGAACATTTTCATGCTGCTGAATTAGGAGGTCGTGAATAGGGGAGGGGTGGTCAATTGTTGGTGTTAGCAGGAGTTGGTAGTGGGAGTTCTAATTTTTCTCCCCAGGTGGGGTGTGTATCAGTAAGGTTCTGATAATGATGCCAAAGATGTTAGGTGTTGAGAGAGGCCATAGGTGGGTATGTATGTATGTATGTATGTCCGGGGGAAAGTAAGAAAATAAAACAATGACAAAGTAAATATATATACACATTGACAATCAACTAAGCTTGCTTTTATGCAAAAATAATAAAGATTTGATTAATATTTGAGAAGATATTTAAAAATTAAAATTTGAATAGTAACAGAAGGGAAAGTCATTAGCACGTTAGTTTTTTCTCGGAGGGGAGCATTTTTCTTTTTGTTTTGAGGTAATCCTTAACTATTTGCTCGTAAATTCCTACCATAAAATAAACTGAACCCTCATTTTATGTCCGTGTTTTTGCAATAAATGTTTTATTTTTCTTGCACCCGTTATGTTACAATACAAAATATATTTTCTTTATTTTAATATTCATTTCAATGTGTATATTCTAAAAGTTTTTATTTTGTGAGAATGATTAGTTTTAAAGTGGGGGCTCTTTTTACAATTTAGCCATAAATTGGATCCTCCTTTTATGACCGTAATTTTGTTTTTTCGTCGACGATGATTAAAATCTGAGGTTTTTATTTTAGAGTACCAAAGCCAAAAAAAAAGAAAAAAAAGAAATAACAACAAAAGGAGCCCCCACTTTAAAACTAACCATTCTCACAAAATAACAACTTTTAGAATATACACATTGAAGTGAATATTAAAATAAATAAAGAAAATATATTTAGTATTGTAAAATAACGGGTGCAAGAAAAATAAAACATTTATTGTAAAAACACGGACATAAAATGAGGGTCCAGTTTATTTTATGGTAGGAATTTACGAGGAAATAGTTAAGGATTACCCGTTTTGAAATATAATATTGATTGATTGAATTAATCGCCTCATGATATTTTACACAGCTCAGTCAGTAGAGAATCCGGCTGTGAACTACAACTGGACTATCTATTCACTTCAGAGTTCATTCTATTCAAATAAAATCCCATTATCATTGTAATCTGAGTCCTTCTGCTCAATTATAATGAACTAACCATCAATGGTAATGTTGTATATTGTACGAGCGAAACAAAGAAAAGACGACAAAAATAACAAAGGACTTTTTCCCGGTAAAACGAACAAAGAAGTTAAAAAACGAAAACGAGGCTTTCCAGTCAAGGAAGCAGGGAGAAGATAAAACAAACGTCCGTTAACTGATCAAAAGATAAAGATGCGTAGGCGTGTCGTCAAAACAAAAGCCAGAGGGTCGAGCCGACAGGGGCAGACCACAAAGACAGTCAGACAGGAGACGGCGAGCAGAGCACAAGGAGCGACCATCGACACAGTCGATCGCTGCCAGCGGGCAGTGAGGAACGTCCACCCCTTTACCTCAACATGGCCAGACCATCCCAACAGTAGTAGTAGTAGTCATTGTCACCGCCGCCCACCACGTACAGCCGAGATGAAGAAATAAAGTCAAAACCCCTACTATACGTATCTGTTGTTTATTGAAGTCCAGAAGTCGGTAGTAGCTGACTACTAACATACATCGCTTTGGGTACAGTGAAAACCTCAGTACTAACGTACACGATTTAGAGTAGCGAAGAAGGCGCTACATAACATATAGAATATTGATGCCAGTATGCAACAGTAAGAGAGTCGCTGTGAGTGGATTAAAGTGGGCAAATATATCTTATTCTAAAAAAATTATAAATTATTGAATTAAAATGTCTTATTATATTATTACACGTGATATGATTCTCTCTACCCGGGCATCCCACCAGGTCTTTTTTACGTGGGGATTTTTATGGGGCATCCAGTGAGGATCCAACTCCGATAAGTAATAATGGATCTGCGAGACTAACTTTTTTTATCCCCCCTCTACTCAAGCAACACCGGGTAGCCGTTTCTAGTCCTGTATAAATATTTAAAAAGTAAGTAAAGTCGATAGGGTGGCTTAATGTCGGTATCAGCCAAACAGTGAGGGAGTCTATCCCCTTTTCACTAGCGCTAGACCAAGGAGAATGTTTTTATGTCTGAAATAGAGCGCCACACTTACCATCAGTTCATCGTTTACCGCACAGATTCCTGAACCTTGCGATTCCTGGGCAAGTGCTCTACCGACTGAGCTAAACCTTTTTTTTTAATTCCCGGGCATTGTCGAGTGGCTGTACCAAATGTTCTTGGTGTTTTTATCTGTATGATGGTATATTTCAAAGTTCACTATCTAATCATCTCAGAACTCATTCTATTCAAATAAAGTCCTATTATCATTGTAATCTAAGTCCTTCTGCTCAATTATAATTACAATTACTAGCAAAATAAAAAAAACGCCCTCTGGGCGACGTAAAATAAATATTGCCTTAGGGGATGGGAGTTGAAAATTTAATAACAGAGAATTTGTATCATAAGTAAAGTAAAATCATCAAATTTATTAAAGGAGTAAAAAATAAAATAAATTTATTAAAGGAGTAAAAAATAAAAAATTGAAATGGAAACTTAGTTCTGATAACTTTAAATATATATTAAAATAAAACAAACTATATATAGATAGATAATACCAGTTATGTATTTATTAAAACTCGTTTAAAAACACAATGAGGTCTGTCTAACATTGCATGCTCAAATTTTGAGTGTATTTATTCTATGTTATGACGATTTTAGATAGTGTGACGTAAGCAGTGACGTAGTTTTTGTTACAGACAAAAACCGGAAGCGAATCTCAATTATTAATAGATATTCTAGGCAAAACAAGACATTAAGTGTATAAGTTCCCAAAATTCACACTAGATTGTCCAATTGGACACATTGAATAGTTGATAGAGAAGTTAGGTTGAGACAGTTCTAAGTGACAGTTATCTTTAGACTGCAGGTTCAATCCTGGTCAGGGGCAGCAGTAACATAGAATAATAATTAACACAGCTTAACACCTGTACCCCAGCTATGGTTAGCGGAATGAAAATAGGATACCCACGTGGACTGAATGAAGGGTTGTATTCAAAGTTCCGTGATGGCTCCTGAGTTCGAAAAGAAGGTTCCCGAGTCCGACAAGAAATACCTGTAGAAGACCGGAGGGTACATCGGCCGACACGTTGTACAGATAACAATGAAGACGAGGACAATAGTCCGAATAATCCAAATAATACTATCAATCCGTTTTTGTGCTTTGCTTCATCGCACAGATCCCTGAAACTTGCAATTCCTTGGCAAGTGCTCTGCTGACTGAGCTAAACCATTTTTAATTCCCGGGCAACGCCGAGTGATTCTGCTGGTTTCTGATATGGTAAGAACTTAATATTTTTGGGAAATAGTGTATTTACCTGCGCTAAACTGGCAGACAAACAAGCCTGTAGTTAACTGAGAATTTTAGACTGCGTAAATAACGAGAATATACGATGATAGATGACAGAATATGGTGACCTTTCAAAAAAACAAAAATAAACAAAAATACAATATTGGGTTGAATTTGTCAGAAGTTCTCAAATTAGCCACCATTTTTATGTTAACATATGTTACAGAACAACAAAAATTGGGTCAAATTTTATTAGTTTTGCGTGATTAGTTAATAATTATTAATAACTAGAAGCGGCTAGCCGACGTCGCCTGGGTAGAGGTTTTTTTCTTTTGAGTTTGTCCCGCAGATCCATCATTACTGAATCGAGAATTGGATCCTCGCAGGAGGTCCCATTAAAAATCCCTAAGCAAAAAAAAAAAAAAAAAAAAAAAGACCTTGCGTTGATCCAGCCACTTTGAAAAGAGAAATTATGTCTACTATTTAAAATATTATATGCAAAAAAAAAAAAAAAAAAAAAAAAAAAAAAAAAAACGTCCATGCTATTATCATTTTAATTTTATTTTTTGATTATCTTCACGATTACTTTTTGCTCGAAAAGCAAGATCTGGAGATAGTGAATGTGTATATATATATTTACTTTGTCGTTAATTGTTTTATTTTCAAAGTTTCCACTGGACATACATACACACACACCAAGGGTTGACATGTCGAAAAAATCCAACCAACCAATCAACCAACCAACAACAGACATGAAATGATAAACAGAATATCAAAAGGATTGACATATCGTTAAATATAACCAACCAACCAACCAACCAACCAACCAACCAACCGACTATCTTGAGAGAAAAAAAAGTTTCTTACATAGATGAGACTGTGGGGGGGGGATTTGGGCAAATTTCTTTTTCTTAAAAATGTGTTACACTCATTTTCAACCTTGACAGACAATGACTACATTAGGTGCACTAGTTTTGTTATTGATTAAAATCTAAATTAATTTTCTTACTTATTAATTAATCCTTTTCTCCCGTAATTGTTTACTTTTTTCTATAATTATCTATTAATAATGGAGATTCGGTCTCCATTTGCCTATAACCGAAACTACGTCACTGCTTAAGGTCACAATACCGAAAATCGACAATACATAGAATAAAGAACAATCATGTAATCAGTTTTAAAAAACATTTATTTACTCTCACCGTTTTTTCAGTAACAAGAGGTTAAACTAAACGTTTGCAAATATACCTACGATTTTGTGTAAAATTTATGTGCAAAATCTTATTATAATGGAGATTGTGGGTTTGTCTGTCTGTAACCGAAACTATATTACTATACAAGTCACAATTCCTTTAGTTATTTACATCATATTCTCAATGATTTTATTTTTATTTAAACCTCAATTATTAATAAAATAGTTTTACATTACTTACACTGTTGATCATATCTACATAATAATAACATGCAATTGTATTTATATATACAACAAAATAGAGGTTTACAGTATGAAAGAGAAGGCTAATTTGCATATTGATCTTAAAAAATTGATTTTAATAAATATATGCTTAGTATTATTGATTTCTAATTGTTTGGTTTTATCTTATTGAATATGAGCAAAAATCTCTTCAATAAATCTTAAAAGAAATTCCTTAACAAGAAGAAATAACTAATATTATTCTTTACTTCCTATTCTAACTAAACAGTTTAATTAGGAAAATTTACCAATGAAAGACGGGAGTAAGGGAAAATGATGGAAGAGTTAGTTTCAAAGTTGTTCTATTTTTCAATCATACCCCCTCTGTTCAAAATCTTTTTATCTACATTCTTATTCTGTTTCATTAGCCTTTCTAATTTGATATGATATTTTATTATAAAATTTAACTAAAATACTTGTACCCGGAGGGTGCATATATTTGCTAGTATTCAAAATGATTATTTAATGCACGTAACATTTTATTTGAGGGGGACTGAACTAAGTTTCCATTTCATATTGTTTTATTCTTTTTCCTCCTTTCATTAAATTGATTTACTTACTAATGATATCATTATCATCATCATCATGTCAGCGCGGATATCCATGACAATCTCTCTCCATCCGTCCCTATCGCTCATCATTCTCGAGAGGTCCTCTGTGCAGCATCTTGTATCCGCACAGAGCTGATCAATGTACGTCTTTGCAGGTCGGCCCACACTGGCTTGTCCATGTGCTGGCTTCCAAAGGAGGACGTCGCTTATGAGTTCGTCCTTGCTTCTCCAGCAGTGTCCCGCGTGTCTTGTCCGTCTTACTCGGATGGTTTGGGTGATATGTGGCAGGTGGCTGTACAGCTGTTTTCTCGTAGGGTGTTGTTTCCACGTCTTGTTCAGGATCACCCGCAGCATTCTTGTGCAGCTCCCATCTAGTTTATTCTCTAGTCGCTTAGTTAGGGTCCAGGTGGTGCAGCCATACAGCAGCACTGATACGACAACGGCCTAGAAGAACTGTCTCTTTAACTTGTCTGTGAGATTGGATTTCCATATGACCGATAATTTATTTATAGCGGCCCATGCCTTTCCTATACGTGCATTAACGTCGTTTTCTGTGGAGGAGATGTTACTGCCTCGATCTACAACCACACAGATCCTGACCATTTGCCGAATCATAGAAGGAGTCTGAGCAAAGAACCTCGAGGAAACACTACTATCTGTAGACTTCTCCAAAGCATTTGACTCCATACACAGAGGAAAAATGGAGCAAATACTTATGATATAAACTTATAAATTTACTTACTTATGATATAAACCCTCTAACATTGAATCCCACCCCATCAGACAATATCTTTCAAAGATTAATTTGGGTGTTTTATTTTTCTTTCTCTTTTTTGCTAGTTTTTCTCTCTATATATATATATATACAAAGGCAGAGTTGTGTGATGTATGTATGTACCTTATGAAACAAGCTCCCACCTCTATGCATGATAAATAACGGGTCGCCTCGACTGGTCCTATCGACTTGTCGCTAGCGATTAGCGAGATAGACTAACAGACAGACTACTTAGTTTGATTTTTACTAGGCTCCTCATACTTATTCTGTCCATGTGCCTGACTAGATAGATTTACGTTCGGAAATGACAGTGCGGATGTGGGTGAACGAACGAACCGCCATTTTAATTCTGATAGACTACATTATATAAAAGTTGATCGAGTACATATTAAAGCCGATTATCTCCCCTTTCTCCTTTTGTCTAAAAAGTAAAAGGAATGACAAGGGGGGGGGGCGTAAAGGAAGTGAAAAACCTGATTAAAAAAAAAGCAAGCCCAAAAAGTGAGAGTAGCAAGCAAGCAATCCTTTCGTTTTGAATTACTATCTGGTGTCGCTAGTAAACATTAATGTTCCTGACCCGGTCAGCTGTTTCTCGTTGATTCAATTATAGCGACAGTGAAAAAGAAAGAAGCGAGTTTTTGTATTCAACAGTTTTTTTTTTTGTTTGTTCTTCTTCTCTCGCTAGAATAAAATTGACTCCTCATTCACTTCGTTGCACTCAAAGTGAGAAGAATTACTGAACTTGTAAAGTTGATTCTGAAGGTAAAAATGATAACTGAATTTAATTTCAGAGAGAGGAAAACGGTTAGGGGAAAAATCTGTAAAAGCTAAAATAAAATAAACAATCAGACGGAGCTGAAAATATAGAATACACCTGTCCGATATATATATATATATATATATATATATATATATATATATATATATATAATCAAACTTATAAATGAATTAACGTATTAAGTTATGTATTCTTTATAGTATGATTTTTATTAATCCCAGTTGAGAAAATAAAAATATACATTGGACTTCATTTCATATTCGTTACGTCCCTGAATTCACATACTATCATATATATATATATATATATATAATATATATATATATATTATATATATATATGTATATATATATATATATATATATATATATATATATATATGGATAGATAGATAGATAGATAGATATTGGTATATAAAAGAAAGGATATGAATCCGACGGTATAAGTATAGATAAAAGGATATGAAAACACACAATGCTGTTAAAATGAAAATATTTTATATCATATTCATAGCTAATATTGAACAATATTTGGATTTATAAAAATCATCTTCAGAGCTTGTTTATACTCCGGACTCATCGAGATATTTTCATTTTAACAGCATTGTGTGTTTTCATATCTATCTATCTATCTATCTATCTATCTCTTCCTCTCTCTCTCTCTCTCTCTCTATATATATATATATATATATATATATATATATATATATATATATATATATATATATATATATATATATATATGTAGAATTAAACAAAAGGCAGGTCTCCTGTTTAACGATTTTATTGGTGATCTTTTCAACCTTACTGGGCAACTGTTTTATATTTGGATGGAATTCGTAGATTAGTCCACCGAAGTTTATATCCCGAGTACTTTCGGCACTTCGAAGTGCCATCATCAGGGGTGATCTTTTTATATACATATATATATATATATATATATATATATATATATATATATATAAAAGAGAGAGAGAGAGAGAGAGAGAGAGAGAGAGAGAGAGAGAGGGGGGGGGGCAGAGATAACAAAAGTAGGTAATAATTTTTTTCAAAATTTCTTTACTTTAAAACATTTACCAAAAATCAAGGAATTGTCCAATTTAAATAAAACTTTCAGCACTTTATTTATTCATGACATAATGTTATAATGAGTAGCTTATTTTACTAGAGTAATGAAAAAATGTTTCTTTATCAATTAGGATTTTAGGGTGTGTGTTCAACCTTTGGACATTTTAATTTAAAAAATGTCCAGTCCCTAATTTCTTGAAAGATCAAATCCAGAAGACCATATGTGTAAAAGAATTATTTAAAAAAGAAAATATAAAGTTATTTTCTGAAAACGCTAAAAATATTTTTTGTAGCTTGCTTTCTATTTTTATAGTTTAGAAAACAATATTTTTCTTTGAATTAGTTTGGTTTGTTTTGTTTTACGGCATATCAACCTCGGTGGGTCATTAAATGCTGACAAAGTTTTGAAATAAATTCATTCTTAATAGATAGACAATTTTTATCATAAACACATTTTACTATTTAACCCATAGATTGGACACTAACAGGTACTACCACTCCAGGTCAGAGTGGACCACGGAGCAATGGTGATGAAGGAGTGCTCCAGAATCCCTAGACTTCCAGAACTAGAACCTCACCATCAGTTTAACGTCATTCCCAGGACCCTCAACCACCACCTTCTAGCACATACAGGATAAGGGTTGGGACTTCCCATAAAGGCAATAAGGTCAGGACAATCATATAGGTGGGAGAGTTTGACGTGACCAGCCAATTGATCGGAGGGAACCTCTCCGACCGACTGTCTTGCCTAAATAAGGGCCTAAGTGGAGAGGTACATGACATGGACTGCTCATCCACCAGGATTCTGTCTTTAAGCATCATGGGTCGCCACCCACGGCCAACTGGTGTCCATATTGGAAGAGTCTTACCCCTCTGCAGAGGTGCAGTCGGTGTATTCTAACGCCCCAGCAGACACACACACACACACACACACTATATATATATATATATATATATATAATATATATATTATATATATACTAACCTCTTCTAACACCAACAACTGACCACCCTCCCCTTACTCAAGACCTCCTAATTCACTAGTATGAAAATGTTCTCCATTGAAGCAAGAACTCAATCCAACGTCCTGAAGATGGTCTAACAGACCGAAACGTTACAACGTCGACATCACTACCTACTATAAACATCCATTTTCTACAATATCCCGCGTTTGTCTACCTCTCTCCATATATATATATATATTTGGAGGATATGTGCTTAATTGAAGTCATACCTAACTTTGAAAATTAATTAGTTAATAATTAATGAATACAGGCGGGCATATACGTTCAAATGTAAGTCTAAACATTTCATTAACATTTGAACATATATGTCCGCCTAAATTCATTAATTATTAACTAATTAATTTTCAAAGTTAGGTATGACTTCAATTAAGCACCTATCCTCCAAAAATTGTCGGCTAAAAGCCATATCAAATAAACACATTGTTTGTTTACTTACACTCATATATATATATATATATATATATATATATATATATATATATAGTCTATGAGATGTGGTGGGACATGTAACTATCAGATGTTCACACGATGAAAGGACAATGGTAATTGGTATCCTCTTTACAAAGGATGTACATTGTAAAATACTGATTTTTTTATATTATTACCGAGTGATTATTATTCCATCACTTATTCTTTGAATGAGGATATAATTCTCTCTTCCTATAAGTTTGACTATTAAAATACAGAATGGAGTAATAGCTTACATCACGGAAAATGGTAATCGACAATGTTCGAATTCTGGCAAAGGCTGCTGATGCTCGCTTTGTGGCAATGTCCCTGAGACAGACATTGCTTCCTTTCTCCTTGTGCCATGTTGACCTGCTCAAATTTCTAGTTACTGGCATGTCACGGTAAAGCTTTCAATAGGTCACTCCACCGACTTTACTTACTTTACACACAAAATATCTTTCACATTTTTATCTTATTTTTTATTTAAAAAAAACGGCATGTCAACCCTTGTTGGGTGATTTTAGGCGGAAAACTTTTTGTTTTATTCATTCTTGATGGGTACTCATTTTTTTTTAAACTCAGTTTTTTTTTATTCATATTTTTTATTCACGCATAGATGGGACCTAACAGGTACTACCACTTCGTCAGTGGACCCGGGAGTAATAGTGATTGTCGGGATGTGTAGGATGTGACACTAGGTCAATTTCTTGAATGGAGTTTAAACTGGTTTGAATTCTGTGTATTCCTTCTCCTAGATCAGTTGTCTAACGAAGGTTAAAGAGGCATCGCGTCCTATTATTTACTCATATCTGTAGGAAGAATATTTGGATTCATACTTTCCCAAGAGTATTAGAGCTATGTGAAATGCAAACAGATTTCAACTCGTCTCGCCGGTAGCCACGCGTGTCCCATATATATATATATATACAGAGAGAGAGAGAGAGAGAGAGAGAGAGAGAGAGAGAGAGAGAGATATGTGTGTGTGTGTGTGTAAAAAGAAAAATACCCAGTGAGGAACAAACTCATTGTCGTAGTTTCGGTCACCCACACAATCGTGACTTAAAGAGATTGATCATAATTGGGATTAAATGTCTTAAAGCTACGATTCCATACCGGCTATCGTCATTGGAAGTGGATTCGGTCCCCCGAGTTCAAATCGTGAACGCGTCAGCTTTTCAAATGACGCTACTTCTCTTGGAAAAGGTATAAATCCAACTATTTTCCCTCAAGCTGTGGGTAAATAGGAGTGCAGACTGGGCTCTTTAACCTTGGTATTGCAGCCGGTATATGGTTGTTTGGTTTATTGATTTTAACGGCATATCAACCCGTCTGGGGTTATGTCATGCCTAACGGTTAGGAAGTGATACATATCGTGTATTTATATTTATAAATTGGTTTTAACAATGTGTTAGCCCCATTGGGGATCATGTTGTATGATATTGATTAAGTTCATGTCTATATTCTATGGTAAAATTTTATTTCCCTCAAAAAGGACAGAATGTCCTCCATGTTGACATTTTCAAATAGATCTTTCATAACCGTTATAGGAAAAGAAAAACTCTAATTTCAAACTAAGTTTTAGACCTGGAGAGGGATGGGCTTACGGTACTAATGAGTGAGTGAATATAGGCAACGCAGATTAATTACCAATCTCAGCTTAAATTTTGGCACGAGGCTAAAATTATTGAGCACCTCGAAAATACAATAAACTTATATACCTAAACCGTTCATCACGGATAGAATTTGATTCAAAGTCACAAGTATGGGATATCTAGCGAGGACCGAACTCGATTTCAGTAATAATGGATCTGCGAGACTAACTTGCTATTACACCAAGAAGACGATAATCTATATAGCAATACTCATGTTCCTTAATTATACGACCGTTCTCATCTTGCAAGACCCTCTGGTTAAAAATGAAACAGTCAAAATCGTCCAAGATGAAATGCAAAAATGTAAAGCCTAATTATCTGTTGTTGCTTATCCGCCGAATTCTTATTTCTCATGAGTGTCATCACCTCAGCTAAATAATGGACCATTCAGTTTTTATTATAAAGAAAGAAAGGGAAGGAAAAGGACATGCTCCACAGAAACAATATAATCAGAAGAAAGAGTAGGGTGAAGATAGAGAGGGTGAGCGTGCGGAAGCGATAAAGCTAATGTGTTTCAATCGAACATAATGAAAAGATGAAAAGAAGGAAAGAAAAAAAAAAAAAAAGAGTGTGACAGAGAGTTTAAATCAAAATTATTTATACTTTTTATATATTGAACTATTTAGAATAGCTCTTAAGTAAACATATTTAATAATCAAATTATCAATAATGTGACATATCAAGGTCTGCTAGTAGTAATGATTGTTGAGACTAACTTGTTAACCATTTACACTAAACACATTAAATCTAGGCCATGAACTTCGTGGTCCCACATTAATAGGGCGCTTGTGCCTAACCCGTACACGTGGGGTACGTGGTAATATTCATTAAATTCAAGGCCCAAATAATTTCATCTGTGTATTTGCTTTTAAAGGCAAAACGAGATTTTTTTTTGTTCTTAGACCTTCTTCATTCTTTCTTTATTTCTTTCTTTCTTTCGTTCTTTTCTTTCTTTCTTTTTTTTTTTTTTTTTTTTTTCTTTTTTTTTTCTTTCTTCTTTTGTTCTTTCTTTTCTTTCTTTCAACGCCTCTCGCCTAGTGACATCATATATAGATAACGTAGATACAGACGCACCTCACTTGCTCTCTCTTTCCGTGTCTGACCCCTCACATTCTACTTCTATTCCCCTCTCTATCTTCCTCCTAACCACTAACTTCCTCCTCTCATTTATTAACTTTTATTTTCTTTCTCGTCTACAAAACGGTTGTCGAGTCAGTCCAGCTAGAGGCACTCTCTTTGCTTTAGATTTAGAAAGAAAAAAAATCATACCGGAAACTTGTACGGTGATAAATACGGTAAAGTTGCCAGTCGCTGAGGGTAGATTGTCATATGAGGTAGACTGGGAGAAATAGAGTGTGGTAGAAGAGGTTGAGTTGTTGATTTGATTTCGTTCCTGTTTTATCAGACAAAAAGACAAATAGAAAAAGAAACAAACAAAAAGCAAACAGGGAGTCTTAGATTAAAAAAACAGAAGAAATTGATAATTTTAACGGTGGTTAATGCGAAAAATCTCTTCATCTTCAGGAAATTCGCAAAAAAAAGAACTAACAAAAACTACATCACGAAGGAACAAATTACTCTTATAAAACAGGACTTTAAAATATATAACAAACTTCTACCACAATTATAAAATTATAAAATTATAAAAAGTACAGATAATTTTAACGGTGGCTAGGGCCCGAAAAATTCTTCATCTTCAGGAAAATTCGCAAAAAAAAAAAAAAAGAATTAACAAACAAAAACTACATTCACGAAGGAACAAATTACTCTTAAAAAACAAGGACTTAAAATATATAAAAACATTTACTTCTACCAACACGTTTTCTACTGAATCAGAAAAATAAAAAACAAACAAAAAACAAAAAGCAGTCAATAACAAAGGAAGCAGGCAGTCTTAAATAAAAGCAACAACTGATAGTTTTAACAGTGGTTAATGCAAAAAAAACAAAAAAAAATTCTTCGTTTTCCAAAAGATTCACGAAAACAGTATTAATAACAAAAATTATATTACGAAGTAATGAATTAAACTAACAAACAAGAACTTATAAAAGAAAAAAGCAAAGAAAAAAGAAAAAAAACAAAAGATATATTCACAAAAAAGATAATACAAAAAAGAAGATATCAAAAAAACAACAACAAAAAAGATATCACAAAAATAACAAAAGAAGAAGTTATCACACAAAAAATATTACAAAACAACAAAAAGGAAAGAATATCCCAAAAAAATAAAAAAAGATATCACAAAAAAACAAAAAAGAGATATCCAAAAAAATTTAAAAAAAGATATCACAAAAATTAAAAAGATATCACAAAAAAAAAGATATCAAAAAAACAATACCAAAAGATATCAGAACAAAAAAAAAAAACAAAAACAAAAACAAACAAAAAAAAACACATCACGGACTTTTCCTACTACACATTTTTTTTTAAACAGAATCAAACAAAAGAAGCCTCTTAAATCAATAAGTGTATTCCTTCAAGACATTCGGTATTTTGGATATTGGACACGCATAAACTAGAGGTGATCAAAGTGGATTAACTTGAGTCTTTCAACAGATCCAGACGTTGGAGAAAGAAAAAGACGGGAGAGAAAACACAATCTAAAGTATCGGGGATGTTTACTTTATCTCATGACCTGTTGTTTATATTCTTCCTGATAATCACCTACCAAGAGGATATAACATCTTTTGCTGAAGGTAGAAACAATAACAATGGAAACGTTGTACTTTATACAATTGTACTTTATATATATATATATATATATATATATATATATATATATATATATTTCTATGCTTCCATACAACCAAAAAGCATACCAACATACATCATACACACACACATACATAACCAACACACACACACACACACACACACACATCAGGTTTGTTAAGAACAACAGAAACCACATAGTCGCAGATAAGCATATATAATATACATAGATATAGATAAATATATATATTTACCAACCCTACGCACGAGCAGGATGTGACACAAGGTCAATTTCTTAAGCGGAATTCAACGGTTTTGAATTCAGAGTTTTTGTTCTGCTAGACCGGTTGCCTAACCAAAGTTAAAGAGCCCAGTCTGCCTACTATTTATCCATAGCTGGAAGGGAGAGTAGGATTCATACTTTCCCAAGGGTATTAGCGCTAAGTGAAAATGCAATTACCAAGTCCCGGGATTGGAATCGGGGCGACGAGTCCATTTCCCATGACTTTAACCATTACACCAACAGTTTCCTACAGGTTGATAGATATAGATAGATAGATATGTAAGGAAGATATGGAAATGAATCTGACAATAATGGAATATTTGAATTTGTCCTGGTGATATAGTAGATTCATATATATAATATATATATTAATATATATATATATATATATATATATTGGAGAGAGGAGAGAGAGAGAGAGAGAGAAAATTAATTTTATATGTAATATATATATGAGAAGAATTTGATATCTACACTTAAATGTATAGTGAGGATGATTTAATAATTTCTTTAAAATAATTGTCGACATATAAAAAGTTTCGATTATCAAATTCTTCTCATATATATATACATATAAATTAATTTTCTCTCTCTCTCTCTTCTCTCTCTCTCTCCATATATATATATATATATATATATTAATATATATATATATATATATGAATCTACTATATCACCAGGACAATTCAAATATTCCATGTATTGTCAGATTCATTTCCATATCTTCCTTACATATCTATCTATCTATATCTATATACCTGTAGGAAACGTGTGGTGTAATGGTTAAAGTCATGGGAAATGGACTCGTCGCCCCGAGTTCCAATCCCGGACTTGGTAATTGCATTTCACTTAGCGCTAATACCCTTGGGAAAGGTATGAATCCTACTCTCCCTCCAGCTATGGATAAATAGTAGGGCAGACTGGGCTCTTTAACTTTGGTTAGGCAACCGGTCTAGCAGAAGAAAAACTCTGAATTCAAAACCTGTTGAATTCCGCTTAAGAAATTGACCTTGTGTCACATCCTGCTCGTGCGTAGGGGTTGGTAAATATATATATTTATCTATATCTATGTATATATATATGCTTATCTGCGACTATGTGGTTTCTGTTGTCTTTAAACAAACCTGATGTGTGTGTGTGGGTGTGTGTGTGTTGTGTGTGTGTATGTATGTGTGTGTGTATGATGTAATGTTGGGGTATGCTTTTTGGTTGTATTGAAGCATAGAAATATATATATATATATATATATAATATATATATAATATATATATTAAAGTACAATTGTATAAAGTACAACGTTTTCCATTGTTATTTGTTCTTACCTTCAGCAAAAGATGTTATATCCTCTTGGTAGGTGTTATCAGGAAGAATATAAACAACAGGTCATGAGATAAAGTAAACATCCCGATACTTTAGATTGTGTTTTCTCTCCGTCTTTTTCTTTCTCCAACGTCTGGATCTGTTGAAAGACTCACAGTTAATCCACTTTGATCACCTCTAGTTATGCGTGTCCCATATCCAAAATACCGAATGTCTTGAAGGAATACACCTTATTGATTTAAGAGGCTTCTTTTTGTTTGATTCTGTTAAAAAAAATGTGGTAGTAGGAAAGTCCGTGATGTGTTTTTTTTTGTTTTGTTTTGTTTTTGTTTTTTTTTTGTTCTGATATCTTTTTTGGTTATTGTTTTTTGTGATATCTTTTTTTTGTGATATCTTTTTTTAATTTTTTTGTGATATCTTTTTTTAATTTTTTTTGGATATCTTCTTTTTTGTTTTTTTGTGATATCTTTTTTTATTTTTTTGGGATATCTTCTTTTTTGTTGTTTTTTGTAATATTTTTTGTTGTGATAACTTCTTTTTTGTTATTGTTTTGTGATATCTTTTTTGTTGTTGTTTTTTTGTGATATCTTCTTTTTTTGTGATATCTTTTTTGTGATATATCCTTTTGTTTTTGTTTCTTTTTTCTTTGCTTTTTTCTTTTTATAAGTTCTTGTTTTGTTAGTTTAATTCATTACTTCGTAATATAATTTTTGTTTATTAATACTGTTTTCGTGAATCTTTTGAAAACGAAGAATTTTTTTTTGTTTTTTTGCATTAACCACTGTTAAAACTATCAGTTGTTGCTTTTATTTAAGACTGCCTGCTTCCTTTGTTATTGACTGCTTTTTTGTTTTTTTGTTTTGTTTGGTTTTATTTTTCTGATTCAGTAGAAAACGTGTGGTAGAAGTAAATGTTTGTTATATATTTAAAGTCCTTGTTTTTTTTAAGAGTAATTGTTCCTTCGTGATGTAGTTTTTGTTTGTTAATTCTTTTTTTTTTTTTTTGCGAATTTCCTGAAGATGAAGAGATTTTTTCGCCCTAGCCACCGTTAAAATTATCTGTACTTTTTTATAATTTTATAATTTTATAATTGTGGTAGAAGTTTGTTATATATTTTAAGTCCTTGTTTTATAAGAGTAATTTGTTCCTTCGTGATGTAGTTTTTGTTAGTTCTTTTTTTTGCGAATTTCCTGAAGATGAAGAGATTTTTCGCATTAACCACCGTTAAAATTATCAATTTCTTCTGTTTTTTAATCTAAGACTCCCTGTTTGCTTTTTGTTTGTTCTTTTTCTATTTGTCTTTTTTGTCTGATAAACAGGAACGAAATCAAATCAACAACTCAACCTCTTCTACCACACTCTTATTCTCCCAGTCTACCTCATATGACAATCTACCTCAGCGACTGGCAACTTTACCGTATTTATCACCGTACAAGTTTCCGGTATGATTTTTTTTTCTTTCTAAATCTAAAGCAAAGAGAGTGCCTCTAGCTGGACTGACTCGACACCCGTTTTGTAGACGAGAAAGAAAATAAAAGTTAATAAATGAGAGGAGGAAGTTAGTGGTTAGGAGGAAGATAGAGAGGGAATAGAAGTAGAATGTGAGGGGGTCAGACAGACGGAAAGAGAGAAGCAAGTGAGGTGCGTCTGTATCTACGTTATCTATATATGATGTCACTAGGCGAGAGGGCGTTGAAAGAAAGAAAGAAAGAACAAAAGAAAGAAAGAAAGAAAGAAAGAACAAAAGAAAAAAAGAAAAAAAAGAAAAAAGAAAGAAAGAACGAAAGAAAGAAAGAAATAAAGAAAGAATGAAAGAAAGGTCTAAGAACAAAAAATCTCGTTTTGCCTTTAAAAAGCAAATACACAGATGAAATTATTTTGGGCCTTGAATTTAATGAATATTTACCACGTACCCCACGTGTACGGGTTAGGCACAAGGCCCTATTAATGTGGGACCACGAAGTTCATGGGCCTAGAATTTAATGTGTTGTAGTGTAATGGTTAACAAGTTAGTCTCAACAATCATTACTACTAGCAGGACCTGTGGATATGTCACATTATGATAATTTGATTATTAAATATGTTTACTTAAGAGCTATTGCTAAATAGTTCAATATATAAAAAGTATAATAATTTTGATTTAACTCTCTGTCACACTCTTTTTTTCTTTCTTTCCTTCTTTTCATCTTTTCATTATGTTCGATTGAAACACATTAGCTTTATCGCTTCCGCACGCTCACCCCTCTCTATCTTCACCCTACTCTTTCTTTCTGATTATATTGTTTCTGTGGAGCATGTCCTTTTCCTTCCCTTTCTTTCTTTATAATAAAAACTGAATGGTCCATTATTTAGCTGAGGTGATGACACTCATGAGAAATAAGAATTCGGCGGATAAGCAACAACAGATAATTAGGCTTTACATTTTTGCATTTCATCTTGGACGATTTTGACTGTTTCATTTTTAAACCAGAGGGTCTTGCAAGATGAAACGGTCGTATAATTAAGGAACATGAGTATTGCTATATAGATTATCGTCTTCTTGGTGTAATAGCAAGTTAGTCTCGCAGATCCATTATTACTGAAATCGAGTTCGGTCCTCGCTAGATATCCCATACTTGTGACTTTGAATCAAATTCTATCCGTGAATGACGGTTTAGGTATATAAAGTTTATTGTATTTCGAGGTGCTCAATAATTTTAGCTCGTGCCAAAATTTAAGCTGAGATTGGTAATTAATCTGCGTTGCCTATATTCACTCACTCATTAGTACCGTAAGCCCATCCCTCTCCAGGTCTAAAACTTAGTTTGAAATTAGAGTTTTCTTTTCCTATAACGGTTATGAAGATCTATTTGAAAATGTCAACATGGAGACATTCTGTCCTTTTGAGGGAAATAAAATTTTACCATAGAATATAGACATGAACTTAATCAATATCATACAACATGATCCCCAATGGGGCTACACATTGTTAAAACCAATTTTATAATATAAATACACGATATGTATCACTTCCTACCGTTAGGCATGACATACCCAGACGGGTTGATATGCCGTTAAAATCAATAAACCAAACAACATATACCGGCTCAATACCAAGGTTAAAGAGCCCAGTCTGCACTCCTATTTACCCACAGCTTGAGGAAAATAGTTTGGATTTATACCTTTTCCAAGAGAAGTAGCGTCATTTGAAAAGCTGACGCGTTCACGATTTGAACTCGGGGAACGAATCCACTTCCAATGACGATAGCGGTATGGAATCGTAGCTTTAAGACATTAATCCCAATTATGATCAATCTCTTTAAGTCAACGATTGTGTGGGTGACCGAAACTACGACATGAGTTTGTTCCTCACTGGGTTATTTTTCTTTTTACACACACACACACACATATCTCTTCTCTCTTCTTCTCTCTCTCTCTCTCTCTCTCTCTCTCTGTATATATATATAATATGGACACGCGTGCTACCGGCGAGACGAGTTGAAATCTTTTTGCATTTCACATAGCTCTATACTCTTGAAAAGTATGAATCCAAATATTCTTCCTACAGATATGAGTAAATAATAGGACGCGATGGCCTCTTTAACCTTCGTTAGACAACTGATCTAGGAGAAGGAATACACAGAATTCAAACCAGTTAAACTCATTCAGAAATTGACCTAGTGTCACATCTACACTCCCGACAATCACTATTACTCCCGGGTCCACTCTGACGAAGTGGTAGTACCGTTAGGGTCCCATCTATGCGTGGAATAAAAAATATGATAAAAAAAAACTGAGTTTAAAAAAATGAGTACCCATCAAGAATGAATAAAAAAAAAGTTTTCCGCCTAAAAATCACCCAACAAGGTTGACATGCCGTTTTTTTTAAATAAAAAAATAAGATAAAAATGTGAAAGATATTTTTGTGTGTAAAGTAAGTAAAGTCGGTGGAGTGACCTATTGAAAGGCTTTACCGTGACATGCCAGTAACTAGAAATTTGAGCAGGTCAACATGGCACCAAGGGAAAAGGGAAGCAATGTCTGTCTCAGGGACAATTGCCACAAAGCGAGCATCAAGCAGCCTTTGCCAGAATTCGAAATTGTCGATCTACCATTTCCGTGATGTAAGCTATTACTCCATTCTGTATTTTAATAGTCAAAACTTATAGGAGAGAGAATTATATCCTCATTCAAAGAATAAGTGATGGAATAATATCACTCGGAATAATAATAAAAAAATCATATTTTACAATGTACATCCTTTGTAAAGAGGATACCAATTACCATTGTCTTTCATCGTGTGAACATCTGATAGTTACAATGTCCACCACTTCATAGACTATAATATATATATATATATATATATATATATATATATATATATGAGTGTAAGTAAACAAACAATGTGTTTATTTGATATGGCTTTTTAGCCGACAATTTTTGGAGGATAGGTGCTTAATTGAAGTCATACCTAATTTTGAAAAATTAATTAGTTAATAATTAATGATTTAGGCGGACATATATGTTCAAATGTTAATGAAATGTTAGACTTACATTTGAACGTATATGCCGCCTGTATTCATTAATATTAACTAATTAATTTTCAAAGTTAGGTATGACTTCAATTAAGCACATATCCTCCAAATATATATATATATATGGAGAGAGGTAGACAACGCGGGATATTGTAGAAAATGGATGTTTTAGTAGGTAGTTGATGTCGACGTTGTAACGTTTCGGTCTGTTAGACCATCTTCAGGACGTTGGATTGAGTTCTTGCTCAATGGAGAGCATTTTCATACTAGTGAATTAGGAGGTCTTGAGTAAAGGGGCAGGGGTGGTCAGTTGTTGGTGTTAGAAGAGGTTCAGTATATATATATATATATATATATATATATATATATATATATATATATAGTGTGTGTGTGTGTGTGTGTGTCTGCTGGGGCGTTAGAATACACCGACTGCACCTCTGCAGAGGGGTAAGACTCTTCCAATATGGACACCAGTTGGCCGTGGGTGGCGACCATGATGCTTAAAGACAGAATCTGGTGGATGAGCAGTCCATGTCATGTACCTCTCCACTTAGGCCCTTATATTAGGCAAGACAGTCGGTCGGAGAGGTTCCCCTCCGATCAAATTGGCTGGTCACGTCAAAACTCTCCCACCTATATGATTGTCTGACTTATTGCCTTTATGGAGTCCCAACCCTTATCCTGTAGTGCTAGAAGGTGGGTGGTTGAGGGTCCTGGGAATGACGTTTAAACTGATGGTGAGGTTCTAGTTCTGGAAGTCTAGGGATTCTGGAGCACTCTTCATCACCATTGCTCCGTGGGTCCACTCTGACCTGGAGTGGTAGTACCTGTTAGTGTCCAATCTATGGGTTAAATAGTAAAATGTGTTATGATAAAAATTGTCTATCTATTAAGAATGAATTTATTTCAAAACTTTGTCAGCATTTAATGACCCACCGAGGTTGATATGCCGTAAAAAACAAAACAAACCAACTAATTCAAAGAAAATATTGTTTTCTAAACTATAAAAATAGAAAGCAAGCTACAAAAATATTTTTTAGCGTTTTCAGAAAATAACTTTATATTTTCTTTTTTAAATAATTCTTTTACACATATGGTCTTCTGGATTTGATCTTTCAAGAAATTAGGGACTGGACATTTTTTAAATTAAAATGTCCAAAGGTGAACACACACCTAAAATCCTAATTGATAAAGAAACATTTTTTATTACTCTAAGTAAAAAAGCTACTCATTATAACATTATGTCATGAATAAATAAAGTGCTGAACAGTTTTAATTTAAATTTGGACAATTCCTTGATTTTTGGTAAATGTTTAAAAGTAAAGAAATTTTGAAAAAAAATTATTACCTACTTTTGTTATCTCTGCCCCCCCTCTCCCTCTCTCTCTCTCTCTCTCTCTCTCTCTCTCTCTCTTTATATATTATATATATATATATATATATATATATATATATGTATATAAAAAGATCACCCCTGATGATGGCACTTCGAAAGTGCCGAAAGTACTCGGGGATATAAACTTCGGTGGACTAATCTACGAATTCCATCCAAATATAAAACAGTTGCCCAGTAAGGTTTGAAAAAGATCACCAATAAAATCGTTAAACAGGAGACCTGCCTTTGTTTTAATTCTACATATATATATATATATATATATATATATATATATATATATATATATATATATATATATATATATATATATAGAGAGAGAGAGAGAGAGGAAAGATAGATAGATAGATAGATAGATAGATATGAAAACACACAATGCTGTTAAATGAAATATCTCGATGAGTCCGGAGTATAAACAAGCTCTGAAGATGATTTTTATAAATCCAAATATTGTTCAATATAGCTATGAATATGATATAAATATTTTCATTTTAACAGCATTGTGTGTTTTCATATCTTTTATCTATACTTATACCGTCGGATTCATATCTTTCTTTTATATACCAATATCTATCTATCTATCTATCTATCCATATATATATATATATATATATATATATATATTATATATACATATATATTATATATTATATATATATATATATATATATATATATATATATATTATGATAGTATGTGAATTCAGGGACGTAACGAATATGAAATGAAGTCCAATGTATATTTTATTTTCTCAACTGGGATTAATTAAAAATCATACTATAAAGAAACATAACTTAATACGTTAATTCATTTATAAGTTTGATTATATATATATATATATATATATATATATATTATATATCTATATATATGGACAGGTGTATTCTATATTTTCAGCTCGTCTGATTGTTTATTTTATTTTAGCTTTTACAGATTTTTCCCCTAACCGTTTCCCTCTCTCTGAAATTAAATTCAGTTATCATTTTTACCTTCAGAATCAACTTTACAAGTTCAGTAATTCTTCTCACTTTGAGTGCAACGAAGTGAATGAGGAGTCAATTTTATTCTAGCGAGAGAAGAAGAACAAACAAAAAAAAACTGTTGAAATACAAAAACTCGCTTCTTTCTTTTTCACTGTCGCTATAATTGAATCAACGAGAAACAGCTGACCGGGTCAGGAACATTAATGTTTACTAGCGACACCAAGATAGTAATTCAAAACGAAAGGATTTGCTTGCTTGCTACTCTCACTTTTTGGGCTTGCTTTTTTTTTTAATCAGGTTTTTCACTTCCTTTACGCCCCCCCCCTTGTCATTCCTTTTACTTTTTAGACAAAGGAGAAAGGGGAGATAATCGGCTTTAATATGTACTCGATCAACTTTTATTATAATGTAGTCTATCAGAATTAAAATGGCGGTTCGTTCGTTCACCCACATCCGCACTGTCATTTCCGAACGTAAATCTATCTAGTCAGGCACATGGACAGAATAAGTATGAGGAGCCTAGTAAAAATCAAACTAAGTAGTCTGTCTGTTAGTCATCTCGCTAATCGCTAGCGACAAGTCGATAGGACCAGTCGAGGCGACCCGTTATTTATCATGCATAGAGGTGGGAGCTTGTTTAAATAAGGTACATACATACATCACACAACTCTGCCTTGTTATATATATATATATGAGAGAAAAACTAGCAAAAAAGAGAAAGAAAATAAACACCCAAATTAATCTTTGAAAGATATTGTCTGATGGGGTGGGATTCAATGTTAGAGGGTTTAATCATAAGTAAGTAAATTTATAAGTTTATATCATAAGTATTTGCTCCATTTTTCCTCTGTGTATGGAGTCAAATGCTTTGGAGAAGTCTACAGATAGTAGTGTTTCCTCGAGGTTCTGCTCAGACTCCTTCTATGATTCGGCCAAATGGTCAGGATCTGTGTGGTTGTAGATCGAGGCAGTAACATCTCCTCCACAGAAAACGACGTTAATGCACGTATAGGAAAGGCATGGGCCGCTATAAATAAATTATCGGTCATATGGAAATCCAATCTCACAGACAAGTTAAAAAGACAGTTCTTCTAGGCCGTTGTCGTATCAGTGCTGCTGTATGGCTGCACCACCTGACCCTAACTAAGCGACTAGAGAATAAAACTAGATGGGAGCTGCACAAGAATGCTGCGGGTGATCCTGAACAAGACGTGGAACAACACCCTACGAGAAAACAGCTGTACGCCACCTGCCACATATCACCCAAACCATCCGAGTAAGACGGACAAGACACGCGGGACACTGCTGGAGAAGCAAGGACGAACTCATAAGCGACGTCCTCCTTTGGAAGCCAGCACATGGACAGCCAGTGTGGGCGACCTGCAAAGACGTACATTGATCAGCTCTGTGCGGATACAAGATGCTGCACAGAGGACCTCTCGAGAATGATGAGCGATAGGACGGATGGAGAGGATTGTCATGGATATCCGCGCTGACATGATGATGATGATAATGATATCATTAGTAAGTAAATCAATTTAATGAAAGGAGGAAAAAGAATAAAACAATATGAAATGGAAACTTAGTTCAGTCCCCCTCAAATAAAATGTTACGTGCATTAAATAATCATTTTGAATACTAGCAAATATATGCACCCTCCGGGTACAAGTATTTTAGTTAAATTTTATAATAAAATATCATATCAAATTAGAAAGGCTAATGAAACAGAATAAGAATGTAGATAAAAAGATTTTGAACAGAGGGGGTATGATTGAAAAATAGAACAACTTTGAAACTAACTCTTCCATCATTTTCCCTTACTCCCGTCTTTTCATTGGTAAATTTTCCTAATTAAACTGTTTAGTTAGAATAGGAAGTAAAGAATAATATTAGTTATTTCTTCTTGTTAAGGAATTTCTTTTAAGATTTATTGAAGAGATTTTTGCTCATATTCAATAAGATAACCAAACAATTAGAAATCAATAATACTAAGCATATATTTATTAAAATCAATTTTTTAAGATCAATATGCAAATTAGCCTTCTCTTTCATACTGTAAACCTCTATTTTGTTGTATATTAAATACAATTGCATGTTATTATATGTAGATATGATCAACAGTGTAAGTAATGTAAAACTATTTTATTAATAATTGAGGTTTAAATAAAAATAAAATCATTGAGAATATGATGTAAATAACTAAAGGAATTGTGACTTGTATAGTAATATAGTTTCGGTTACAGACAGAAACCCACAATCTCCATTATAATAAGATTTTGCACATAAATTTTACACAAATCGTAGGTATATTTGCAAACGTTTAGTTTAACCTCTTGTTTACTGAAAAAACGGTGAAGAGTAAAAAATGTTTTTTAAAACTGATTACATGATTGTTCTTTATTCTATGTATTGTCGATTTTCGGTATTGTTGACCTTAAGCAGTGACGTAGTTTTCGGTTATGGCAAATGGAGACAAATCTCCATTATTAATAGATAATTATAGAAGTAAACAATTACGGGAGAAAAGGATTAATTAATAAGTAAGAAAATAATTTAGATTTTAATCAATAACAAAACTAGTGCACTAATGTAGTCATTGTCTGTCAAGGTTGAAAATGAGTGTAACACATTTTTAAAGAAAAAGAAATTTGCCAAATCCCCCCCAACAGTCTCATCTATGTAAGAAATTTTTTTTCTCTCAGATAGTCGTTGTTGTTGGTTGGTTGGTTGGTTGTTGGTTATATTTAACGATATGTCAATCCTTTTGATATTCTGTTTATCATTTCATGTCTGTTGTTGGTTGGTTGATTGGTTGGTGGATTTTTTCGACATGTCAACCTTGGTGTGTGTGTATGTATGTCAGTGGAAACTTTGAAAATAAAACAATTAACGAAAAGTAAATATATAATACACATTCACTATCTCCAGATCTTGCTTTCGAGGCAAAAAGTAAATCGTGAAGATAATCAAAAATAAAATTAAAATGATAATAGCATGGACGTTTTTTTTTTTTTTTTTTTTTTTTTTTTTGCATATAATATTTTAAATAGTAGACATAATTTCTCTTTTCAAGTGGCTGGATCAACGCAAGGTCTTTTTTTTTTTTTTTTTTTTTTTTTGGCTTAGGGATTTAAAATGGACCTCCTGCGAGGATCCATCTCGATTCAGTAATGATGGATCTGCGGGACAAACTCAAAAGAAAAAAACCTCTACCCAGGCGACCGTCGGCTAGCGCTTCTAGTTATTAATAATTATTAACTAATCACGCAAAACTAATAAAATTTGACCCAATTTTTGTTGTTCTGTAACATATGTAACATAAAAATGGTGGCTAATTTGAGAACTTCTGACAAATTCAACCAAATATTGTATTTTTGTTTATTTTTTGTTTTTTTGAAAGGTCACCAATATTCTGTCATCTATCATCGTATATTCTCGTTATTTACGCAGTCTAAAATTTCAGTTAACTACAGGCTTGTTTGTCTGCCAGTTTAGCGCAGTAATACACTATTTCCCAAAAATATTAAGTTCTTACCATATCAGAAAACCAGCAGAATCACTCGGCGTTGCCGGAAATTAAAAATGGTTAGCTAGTCAGCAGAGCCACTTGCCAAGGAATTGCAAGTTTCAGGGCATCTGTGCGATGAAGAAAGCACAAAACGGATTGATAGTATTATTTTGGATTATTCGACTATGTCCCTCGTCTTCATTGTATCTGTACAACGTGTCGGCCGATGTACCCTCCGGTCTTCTACAGGTATTTTTTGTCGGACTCGGGAACCTTCTTTTTCGAACTCAGGAGCCATCACGGAACTTTGAATACAACCCTTCATCTCAGTCCACGTGGGTATCCTATTTTCATTCCGCTAACATTAGCTGGGGTACAGGTGTTATAGCTGTGTTAATTATTATTCTATGTTACTGCTGCCCTGACCAGGATTGAACCTGCAGTCTAAAGATACTGTCAACTTAGAACTGTCTCAACCTAACTTCTCTATCAACTATTCAATGTGTCCAATTGGACAATCTAGTGTGAATTTTGGAACTTATACACTTAATGTCTTGTTTTGCCTAGAATATTATTAATAATTGAGATTCGCTTCCGGTTTTTGTCTGTAACAAAAACTACGTAAAAAATCACTGCTTACGTCACACTATCTAAAATCGTCATAACATAGAATAACTACACTCAAAATTTGAGCATGCAATGTTAGACAGACCTCATTGTGTTTTTAAACGAGTTTTACTAAATACATACTGGTATATTATCTATATATAGTTTGTTTTTATTTTAATATATATTTAAAGTTATCAGAACTAAGTTTCCATTCAATTTTTTATTTTTTTACCCTTTAATAAATTTTATTTTATTTTTTACTCCTTTAATAAATTTGATGATTTTTACTTTACTTATGATACAAATTCTCTGTTATTAATTTTCAACTCCATCCCTAAGGCAATATTTATTTTACGTGCCAGGGCGGTTTTTTTTATTTTGCTAGTAATTGTGAATTATAATTGAGCAGAAGGACTTAGATTACAATGATATAGGACTTTAATTTGAATACGAATGAGTTCTGAGATGATAGATAGTGAACTTTGGCAATATACCATCATACAGATAAAACACCAAGACCATTTGGTAACAGCACTCGACAATGCCCGGAATTAAAAAAAAAGGGTTTAGCTCAGTCGGTAGAGCACTTGCCCAGGAATCGCAAGGTTTCACAGGAAATCTGTGCGGTAAACGATGAACTGATGGTAGTGGTGGCGCTCTAATTTCAGACATAAAAACATTCTCTTGTCTAGCGCTAGTGGGAAAAGGGGATAGACTCCCTCACTGTTTGGCTGATACCGACATTAAGCCACCCTATTCGACTTTACTTACTTTTTAAAATTTATACAGGACTAGAAACGGCTACCCGGTGTGCTTGAGTAGAGGGGGATAAAAAAAGTTAGTCTCGCAGATCCATTTTATTACGTTATCGGAGTTGGATCCTCACTGGATGCCCCATAAAAATCCCACGTACAAAAAGACCTGGTGGGATGCCGGTAGAGAAGAATCATATACGTAGTAAATAATATAATCAAGACATTTTATTCAATAATTTATAATTTTTTAGAAAAGATATATTTGCCCACTTTAATTCACTCCAGCGACTCTTCTTACTGTTTGCATACTGGCATCAATATTAAATATGTTATGTAGCGCCTTTCTTGCTACTCTAAAATCGTGTACGTTAGTAACTGAGGTTTTCACTGTACCCAAAGCGATGTATGTTATAGTCAGCTACTACCGACTTCTGGACTTCAATATAACAGCAAGATACGTATAGTAGCGGGTTTTGACTTTATTTCTCAATCTCGGCGTACGTGGTGGGCGGCGGTGACAATGACTACTACTACTACTGTTGGGATGGTCTGGCCATGTTGAGGTAAAGGGGTGACGTTTCCTCACTGCCCGCTGGCAGCGATCGACTGTGTCGATGGTCGCTCCTTGTGCCTGCTCGCCGTCCCTGTCCTGACGTCCTTTGTGGTCTGCCCTGTTCGGCTCGACCCTCTGGCTTTGTTTGACGACACGCCTACGCATCTTTATCTTTTGATCAGTTAACGGACGTTTTGTTTATCTTCTCCTGCTTCCTGACTGGAAAAGCCT
>CM042155.1:1879966-1884966 GCA_023376005.1 Doryteuthis pealeii
AAAAAGAGAGAGATAAAGATTTCATTAATTCGGAGTAAATTCCTGTGATTTTAGCATTTTTTTTTCTTTCGGCTGGGTGACAGACGATGGTGGAAATTATGTCCGTTAAGTAGGATTTAACCACATTTTTTGTTAGTATATATATATATATATATAGATTTCAGATTGCTAAAGGTACCCGTTCTTCCTAATTGGTTACCCATCTAAATATCGAGCAGACACATCGCTGCTTAACTCCTTGTCGGCGGAGCTTAGAATACGATGACTGTATTCCCTGCATACGGATAAAACCTCTCCAGAAAGTGGGTCCTAGGTGTAACAGTAAACTGCATCTCATGTCGATATTCCAGTTATTGAGATATGGGTTGTATGGAGTACCCCTTCATACCCATTAACCGATAGTTCCACTCTTACCCGAAGTTTGAGAACCTGTAAAGGTCCCAACCAGGACCGGCACGGGTAATTTATGAGGAAGTGCGTCCCGGTCTCCTGCCTTCAAAAATTGCTACCCGGTGACTATTAAAATAATGACCCAGCTCAGTCTATTCAAAACTATCCATCTTCATATCTATCTATCTATCTCAATTTGTTCATATTTATCTATATTACTTTAAATACTAAGATTTTTTATTCATGTTTATTTAATGTCTTGTTTTTAGTTTAAATAAACAAGAATTACGACAAAAAAAGATGTGACCCCCCCCAAAAAAAAATACATTTACTTGACGAAAATATCTATCTATCTCCATTTGTTCATATCTATCTATATTATTTTGTTTGTTTATCTATCTATCTATCTCAGTCTATTCCAAACTATATATCCATCTTCATATCTAAACAAGAATTACGACAAATTACGATAAATAAACAAGAATTACGACGAGCTGGGGTTGTTATTTTGATAGTCACCGGGTAGCAATTTTTGAGGCAGGAGATCGGGACGCACTTCGTCATAAATTACCCCGGCACGTACTACACCCTGACCTGGAGCCCAAGCTTGCTTAGTGGCTCCAGAAGGGTGGGTTTCCTATAATTTCTATGAATACTACTGTAGTAGAGTGTGGGTACCATATCATAGATTTGGTGGTATAGGCATGAGACACTCGGCCCTGTCCTGGTCCTAGCTATTGATCAAATAGATCTGTTTGCAAATGATTCATATTCTATAAGGCTCGTGGTGTAATTGTTAGATATTTGTATTTCACATAGCGCTAATGCCCTTGGGAAAGGCATGATCACACTATTCTTCCTGCAGTTAGGCAACCAGTCTAGGAGAAGGAAAACTCTGAATTCAAGCCTGTTAACACAGCTTAATAAATTGAAATTGTGTCACATCCTACTCGTGCGGAGGGGTGGTAGTATATATAAGTCTATGTGCAAAAAAAAAAAAAAGAAAAGAAAAGAAAAAAAAGCACTCTTAAGAAACAGCTAGACAAAAATGTAAATATGAAAGCACAATGAACACTATTCCCTAACATCTCGGCATAAAATAACCCTAAACTGGTTGGCATGCCTTAAGATCAACGAGACAAATTAACTTGTGTGTTTAAAGTCAGTTGACCCATTATAGTTGTAACATTAAGTGTATGACATTTATATATAAATGTATCAATTATTATGGGACATGAAGTATTTTTGTAGTAATTTAATATGAAATTTACAAAATTTTCAGGTACTTATCCCTTGGGAATATATATATATATATATATATATATATATATATATATATATATATATATATATATATTAGGTACTGGCAAACTGAGCCTAAAATGCGTTTATGACAAAATGACTTTACCCCCCCCCTACAGAACATAATTTACCAAAAATCAGGATATTATCGGATTTTAATGAAATTTTCAGTGTTTATTTATCGATGAATGATCTTTATAATGCATTATTTATTTTATTTCAAAACTTTCTCACTTTTTTCAGGTGGTTTAATATATATATATATATATAGAGAGAGAGAGACAGACAGACAGACAGACAGACAGAGAGAGACAGACACAGACAGAGGTGGAGAGAAGAAGAAGAAGAAGAAGAAGAAGAAGAAGAAGAAGAAGAAGAAGAAGAAGAAGAAGGGACGAGAAAATAAGAAAGGAAGAAAAAGAAAGAAAGAAAATAAGAGAAGAGAAAAGAGAAGAAAGAAAGAAAGAAAGAAAGAAGAAAAGAGAACAGAAAAGAAGGGATTAAAAAAGAAAAAAAGAGAAAGAAGTGAAGAGAAAAGAAGAGAAGAAAGAAAGAAAGAAAGGAAGAGAGAAATGTGAAAATAGAAGAGAAGAGAAGAGAAGAAAGAAAGATAGAAGGAAGAGAGAAATATACAAGGAAGAAAAAGAGTGAAGAGGAAGAAAGAAAGAAAGAAAGAACAAAAGAAAGAACGAGCAAAAGACCGAAGAAGACAAGAGGAAAGAAGAGAAAAGAAGAAAGAACGGAAGAAAGAAAGAAAGAAAGAAAGAAGAAAAGAGAAGAGAAAAGAGACAAAGAGACGAAAGAAAGAAAGAAAGAAAGAAAGAAGAGAGAAAGGTGAAATAGAAGAGAAGAGAAGAGAAGAAAGAAAGAAAGAAAGAAAGAAAGAAAGAAGAGAAAGGTGAAAATAGAAGAGAAGAGAAGAGAAGAAAGAAAGAAGAAGAATGAAAGAAGAAAGAAGAGAAAATATACAAGGAAGAAAAAGAGTGAAGAGGAAGACAGAAAGAAAAAAGAAAGAAAGAAAGAGCAAAAGACCGAAGAAGACATTAGAAAGAAGAGAAAAGAAGAAAGAACGGAAGAAAAAAGAAAAAAAAGAAGAAAGAAGAGAAAGAGAAGCGTAAAGAGACAAAGAAAGAAAGAAAGAAAGAAAGAAAGAAGAGAGAAAGGTGAAAATAGAAGAGAAGAGAAGAGAAGAAAGAAAGAAGAGAGAAATATACAAGGAATAAAAAGAGTGAAGAGGAAGAAAGAAAGAAAGAAAGAAAGAAAGAAAGAAAGACCGAAGAAGACAAGAGGAAAGAAGAGAAAAGAAGAAAGAACGGAAGAAAAAAAGAAAAAAGAAGAAAGAAGAGAAGAGAAGTGAAGAGAGACAAAGAGACGAAAGAAAGAAAGAAAGAAAGAAGAGAGAAAGGTGAAAATAGAAGAGAAGAGAAGAAAGAAAGAAAGAAGAAGAAAGAAAGAAAGAAAGAAGAGAGAAA
Source organism: Doryteuthis pealeii (assembly GCA_023376005.1). NCBI lineage: Eukaryota > Metazoa > Mollusca > Cephalopoda > Myopsida > Loliginidae > Doryteuthis > Doryteuthis pealeii. The sequence goes on from CM042155.1 coordinate 1,883,131, forward strand.
TATACAAGGAAGAAAAAGAGCGAAGAGGAAGAATTCAGAAAGAAAGAAAGAAAGAAAGGGCAAAAGACCGAAGAAGACAAGAGAAAATAAGACAAAAGAAGAAAGAACAGAAAAAAGAAAAAAGAAGAAAGAAGAGAAGAGAAGCGAAGAGAGACAAAGAGACGAAAAGAAAGAAAGAAAGAAAGAAAGAAAGAAAGAAAGAAGAGAGAAAGGTGAAAATAGAGAGAAGAGAAGAGAAGAAAGAAAGATAGAAGGATAGAACTATACAAGGAAGAAAAAGAGTGAAGAGGAAGAAAGAAAGAAAGAAAGAACAAAAGAAAGAACGAGCAAATGACCGAAGAAGACAAGAGAAAAGAAGAGAAAAGAAGAAAGAACGGAAGAAAAAAAGAAAAAAGAAAAAAGAAAGAAGAGAAGAGAAGCGAAGAGAGACAAAGAGACGAAAGAAAGAAAGAAAGAAAGAAAGAAAGAAAGAAAGAAAGAAAGAAGCAATATACTTCTTACAGGTGTGACTGTCTTGAGTGAAGTAGACAGGTCGAAAAACAATTTACACGTTTTTTTGTGGGTGGAGGTCTGTTTTTATTTATTTTATTTTTTTTCTGGTTTTAATTTTTTTACCCTCATTGTCGAGACAGTACTAATTGCTAAATAAATAAACGTATAAATAAATGAATGAATAAATAAATAACTACACATAAAGGGGACTGATGTATTACTACTCGTAAAACCCCAAAGGTCTAGTTTAAAGGTCCTACTGACTATTATAAAATCTTAGTTAACTTTATTGTAACTCCTACTACAGTAAACGTTACTTCTACTCCCACTACTACCCGTTATAATTCCTCTCGGCTTTCTCCACCGCTAAAAAAAATTTAAATACGGATCTACATTAGCTGCAAGTTGTATACCTCTACTAAAGACTTTATTTTTTTAATGGAAAAACAGTGAATACGCTCATACGGATATTAAAAAAAAAAAACACACACAAACAAAAGACTTACTCGTTCGACCCGCGGAAGTATATAGTTATATTAATATATACCTATGTGTTTTATAGCAGAGGGTCATTTTTAAAAACAGGAGAAAAAACTATGTTTGTGTGTATGTGAAATCATCGGCGACCCAAGTTGATTTGTCGATTGGAAATTGACTAAAATTAAAGGTAAGTGCAATATCGTATATTTAAAAAAAGAAGGAATACCATCTGTTACTTGGTTGCATGATGGTAATGCATGTTATTGCTTGTCTGTGGTGGATTATTGGGTGCAGTTAAAAAAAAGGTGTATTGAAGTTATTAGCAATATGTCAACATTATCTGTTGATAGGTTTCGTGTGTGTGTGTGTGTGTGTGTGTGTGTGTGTGATTTGTATGTCTCCCTCCTTCATTCTCTCTATTTGACCACCTGTATGTAGGTAGGCCAATCTACCGGTCTATACTTTTCACTCGATATATCCCAGTCTATTTCTCTCTCTCTCTCTCTCTCTCTCCTCTCTCTCTCTCTCTCTCTCTCTCTCTTTACTTCTGTTCATATATATCTATCTATTGATCTATTCCAGTCTATTGCTTTGTCCTCTTTCTCTCAATCTCTGTTCTATCTATCTATCTATCTATCTATCTATCTATCTATCTATCTATCTATCTAAGTATGTTTATATCTATCTATCTATCTATCACAGTTTATTGCTCTCTCTCTCTCTCTCTCTCTCTCTCTATACATATATATGTATGTATATATTTGTCCATCTCTCTCCCCCTCTCTCTCTATATATATATATATATGTGTGTGTATGAGTGTATGTTTCATATCTATGCATGTATGTAAGTATGTATGTATGAAT
>CM042155.1:1887466-1889966 GCA_023376005.1 Doryteuthis pealeii
CTGTCTGTAACCGAAACTAAATCACTACTCAAGTCACAATTACCTTAGTTATTGACATCACATTCACCATGAATTTATTTTTTATTTAAACCTCAATTATTGATAAAATTGATATACCTTATTAATACTGTTGGATCTACATACTAATAACATGCAAGTATATTTATATATTCACCAAAATAGCGGTTTACAGTGTGAACGAGAAGGCTAATTTGCATATTGATATCAAGAATTTGATTTTAATAAATATATGCTTAATATTATTGATTTCTAATTGTTTGGTTTTCACTTAACGAATCTGAGCAAAAATCTCGGGTATAAATCTTAAAAGAAATCCATAAACCAGACGATAGAACTGTAATTTTATTAAATAATTCATAATCTAACTAAATAGATAAATTAGGAAAAATGAAAGACGGGAGTGATGGCAAATGATGGAAGAGTTAGATTTAAAGCTGTTCTATTTTTCGATTATACCCCCTCAGTTTATCATTTTCTAAATAGTTTCTAATTTGATACAATATTTTATTACATCAAAACCTAAATACTTGCACCCGAAGGGTGCATATATTTGCTAGTATACACGAGGTGTTAGACTAAAACTTTGAGGAATTTGTCTATGAAATGAATTATTTAACCTATCACCTATTTTTCACAGACTTTTAAATTTTTTGATGGCAAAACATTAGATTCGCCCATAGTTCACCTCACCATACGCATAGATACAAACACATATACATACGCATATATACACACATATGCACACGCACATATGGACACATATTCGTTGCTTCACGTAATCGAATAGCTCATGTATTCTCACCTTGTGCCTTACTACTAAACGAAGCTTAATAAAAACAACTATACTCAGCCCTTTTTTTTTTCGTCAGACGCATCGCATACCTGTTTTTTTTTGTGTGTGTGATATAATTATGACAACACAATATGTCCTGCACGTTGCATACCAACCAACGACTGACAGTGAATGTCTATACGTACAATGGTATGTCGCTCATAATCTTTGGTAAGATTGTTTGTTGTTGTTGTTGTTGTTGTTGTTGTTGTTGTTGATATAGCCAATCCACAAAAAAAAAAAAAAAATTACAAACAAAAATAAAATCGCAAACTTTTAACAACTCGAATGATAATAGTCTAGTTATTTCGATAACTCGAGACGAGACACTTAAAATCGAAGTTTCAACTAATCAAAAAAGTGTCACTTACACATAAATGGGGTAGTCTGTGAATTCATAGGTGTGTAAATTTTTAGCATAGTCTACCGGACAGGTGTTATTTAGAGGAATATGAAATGAAGCCGAATATATATATATATATATATATATATATATATATATATATATGGGTTAAGTAAACAAACAAATGTGTTTATTATTATATGGCTTTAAGCCGACAATTTTTGGAGGATATGTGCTTAATTGAAGTCATACCTAATTTTGAAAATTAATTAGTTAATAATTACTGAATTTAGGCGGGCATCTCGATTTGTTTAGCCTTACATTTGAACATATATGCCCGTCTAAATTCATTGATTATTAACTAATTAATTTTCAAAATTAGGTATGCCTTCAATTAAGCACATATCCTCCAATATATATATATATATATATATATATATATATATATATATTATGGACTCTCCCGTCGATTTTCGACGCATGAGGGTTCATACACACAATGGACACCCACACAGTGATTTGTTTATAGTGGTGAAGGCTTGTGTAGGCCCATTCCACACTTTTTGGCACAGTCGATAGGAAAGAATTGGTGCATCAAGGAATGCCACGAACCCAATCAACGACCGACCTCAGGAATTTTAAATTCAGAGTTATCCCTCTCCTAGACTGGTTACTTACCCAAGGTTGAAGGGCCCAGTCTGTCCTACTATTTAACCCTCAGCTGGAGGGAATTTTGAATTCAGAGTTATCCCTCTCCTAGACTGGTTACCTACCCAAGGTTAAAGAGCCCAGTCTGCCCTACTATTAACCCATATATATATATATTATATATATATATATATGTGTGTGTGTGTGTGTGTGTTGTGTGTGTTGTGCGTGTTTGTGTGAAGAATTTGAAAAAACATAGGTTCAAATAAAATGAGTGATATTTATTCAGTCAACGCTGCAGTGTTTCAATTTGTTTAGTAGATCTTCTTCAGGGCTTTTGTTGATATAAGGAAAAAAGTAAAATTTATCACAGAATAATAAGGGGACTGTGAAATATCTATCTATCTATCTATCTCTCTCTCTCTCTCTCTCTCTCTCTCTCTCTCTCTCTCTCTCTATATATATATATATATATATATATATATATATATATATATATATATATATATATATAATTTCTCAACTGCCCTATTTTTTCAAAAATACTTTCTATCTGAAGATATAAATTTAATTTTATTTTTGAACACATTAATTATTTTTATATATGCAAAAATTCACCTGAAATAAACAACAAATTCTATGTTAAAAATGACACA
>CM042155.1:1892466-1909966 GCA_023376005.1 Doryteuthis pealeii
GATTGATATGAACACACACACACACACACACACACACACACCACACACATATATATATATATATATATATATATATATATATATATACAGAGATAGATATATAGATACGTAAAATTAGATATGGCTACTTTGAACATTGATAGGTAGATATATAAATAGATAAATAGATATGAATAGACTTATATAGAAAGATAGACATGAATAGACTAAGATAGGTTGATAGATAAATAAATAGATATATTGATAGATATGAATAGACTTCCATTGATAGATATCTGTAAAGTTTATAAAAATGGATCACCTAGTTAGGATCAAACAATCTCCATACGACGTACTGTCAAATAGCGACCTCGCACACACACGCATGCACACACACGTATTCTCTCTCTCTCTCTCTCACACTCTCTCTCTCTCTCTCTCACTCTCTCACGCATACACACACACTCATACATACACACACGCACGTGTATTTTCCTTTGTGTATGTATATATACAACGTGATACGCGTTACTTAAAACCGCCAAGAAACTCTCATAGCCTCGGGAAATGTCATGAATGGACCGACATAGTATCTTGAAAATCTACTCGTCTAATTTAATATTTAAATGTCTTTTTTATTTAATTATTTGTTATTATTATTACTAGCAAATATATGCACCATCCGGGTGCAAGTATTTTAGTTAAATTTTATGATAAAATATCATATTAAATTAGAAAGGCTAATGAAACTGAATAAGAATGTAGATAAAAAGATTTTGAACAGAGGGGGTATGATTGAAAAATAGAACAACTTGGAAACTAACTCTTCCATCATTTTCCCTTACTCCTGTCTTTCATTGGTAAATTTTCCTAATTAAACTGTTTAGTTAAAATAGGAAGTAAAGAATAATATTACAGTTATTTCTTCTTGTTAATGGATTTCTTTTAAGATTTATTGAAGAGATTTTTGCTCATATTCAATAAGATAAAACCAAACAATTAGAAATCAATAATACTAAGCATATATTTATTACAATCAAATTTTTAAGATCAATATGCAAATTAGCCTTCCCGTTCACACTGTAAACCGCTATTTTGTTGTATATATAAATACAATTGCATGTTATCAGTATGTATATATGGTCAACAGTCTTAATGATGTAAAACAATTTTATTAATAATTGAGGTTTAAATAAAAATAAAATCATGGAGAATGTGATGTAAATAACAAAGGGAATTGTGACTTGAATAGTAATATAGTTTCGGTTACAGACATACAAACCCACAATCTCCATTATAATAAGATTATTACGCATATTTACAGGTCAATCTTGAGCTCGGAGTAGTGCTGAGTAAGTTAAGCATGTAGAACATTACGAATGAGTTCGATTCTCACTGGGTGTCCGGTGAAACTTAGTGAATACCTTTTACGCATAATTACAGGTCAATCAACATTTTTAAGGGTAATTTATGAGGAAGTGCGTCCCGGTCTCCTGCCTCAAAAATTGCTACCCGGTGACTATCAAAATAACAACCCCAGCTCGTCGTAATTCTTGTTTATTTATCGTAATTTATCGTAATTCTTGTTTAGATATGAATATGGATATATAGTTTGGAAAAGACTGAGATAGATAAATAGATAAACAAATAAAATAATATAGATAGATATGAACAAATGGAGATAGATATTTTCGACAAGTAAAAGTATTTTTTTGGGGGGTCCCATCTTTTTTTGTCGTAATTCTTGTTTATTTAATCTAAAAACAAGACATGAACAAATTCAGATAGATGGATAGTTTTGAATAGACTGAGCTGGGTTGTTATTTTAATAGTCACCGGGTATTTAAATTGATATTTAGTAGCTAGCCATTACACCACGATGTACAATCAAACCAATATTTATAAGTAAAAAAACGTTGCGTTTCATTTTAAACTATTGACATATAGATATTAATGTCAGATTTATCAGCGTTAGTTGGTTTGTAGTTTTATCTTCAAGTCGATTTTACTGGTATGATAATGAAATAAATGCGGCCACACCAAAACTAAGTGCACATTTTTTTAAAAAATTCAAGTTAATGTGAATTGATTTGTCAATTAGTTTGTTACGCAACAGCTTGCAAACCTGAGCTGGTTTTAGTGACTGGCCAAGCCTTTGCTTATGTAGGTAAATTTAGGAAGAGTACTACCTTTATAAAACTACATAAAATGAATTATTTACACACACACACACACACACACACACACACAAACACACACACACACACACACACTTTTCCCGATGAAGGCTGTTTTTCTTTGTATGCTTAAATATTTTATAATTTTCTATTATTATCATTTTATTTTATATTCAAAATAATAATCAATAGAATACAGGTGTTCATGAAAAAACTCCTGGCTGAAACAAGTGTTGGTAACTCATTAAATTCAATTTTATCCATTCAACATTTTCTTTCCTTTATTTATTTATCCTTTCAACATATCGTCGGATTCATTTACATTTTCAACTTATAAACACACACACACACACACACACACACACACACACACACACACACACACATATATATATATATATATATATATATATATATATATATGAGGTTAAGTAAACAAACAAATGTGTTTATTTTTTATATGGCTTTAAGCCGACAGTTTGGTGTGTCAGAAAAGTGCCGAGTTTGAGGCTGTATTTTCCAAGATACAAATGAACAATGAATGGAACTTTAATTTTTTCAGAATACAAGCTGTGGCAAAAAGTACAAAAAATCTCGAAACCTTTTTGATATATATATGTATATATATATATATATATATATATATAATCGGTGAGTTTGTCTCCAACTGTGTATATAACAATTCTGGTTACTATTGTTAACACCCTCGAATTATTCGCATTCGTCAAAAATAAATAGAAAGGTATCAAATTTTTATCAACAGAATATTTTCCTAGAATGTTAGGTTAGGTTACTTTGTTGACATCCTGTGAGAATCGAACTCACTATTCAGTAATAACGGATGCACCATGATGTTATGCCTCAGTATTTACCCCACCCAAATGTGCAAATAAAACCGTTGAGAGGGGGGCCCCGAAACGGTGCACATTCTCCCCGATGACCCCAAAACCGAATACATAACAAATCAAAAACAAACATAACAAAACAATCATGGAGTTGAACCTCTCACCCGGCCTTCGGGTCGGGGGTCAAGTGAGCTTCGGCCGCTGGACCGATTGAGTTATAATAATAGCGTCGATCCCAGGGGCCATCCCCCCAGGGAACACCTGCCCCCTCGATTTAAAGGGGCAGGGCTGGGTTTATTGCCCAGTGCCTGAGGCGCCCCATTGAGGGGGAATGCCGACGGGATACACGCAGTTTTCCCCCGCCGTGCCATGAACTTTGGTTTGTGGAGTGGATCCCACGTTAATAGGGCCTTTGTGTCTGACCCGGTACGAGTGGGGTACTAGGAAAATACAAAACAATCACTGAGTTGAACTTCTCGTCAATTGAAGTCAGTTTGTCTACTGTTGGTTTTAATAACAACAGCTAAGTCCAAATCAAGCAGTGTCCAAGACAGCTGGTATAAATAGGAATCAAGAATGATCCATTCATGAATCTGGGTGATTTGGGTCATTCCATTCCTTGAGTTCTGATTGGTTGCTTGACTGCCTGACTTGAATGACATTGTGGAGTCTTATATATACTTTGTCATTTTGCAGTGGACCTTGTAGCACTCGAGTTTGTATTTAAGTTACAGTCGCTTGCTACCTTGTCTTCCCAGTTCGACGGTAATTGGAACTTATTCTTCATCGTCGATTTTGCTATTGAATCGAGGAGCATTCTACAGTCCGCTCGCTTTCTGGTGACTTTCAGTTACTTATCAAGTAATCAAGTAACTTTCTTCTCCGGTTAGGCTACTTTGTTGAGTGGCAAATCAACCGTCGTTTTTTTAATTTTTTATTCGTATTTATTTTCTCAAATATTTTTCTCATACAAAGAAAACCCGGACTTTTAAAGCCGGTGTGAAGTGAGATGTAAAAACATTGAACTGCGTTGGGAGATTTTCCTTACTCTTTTTGTAGACAACAGGTGTGCAAACGATCGACACGTGACGGCTAATGCTACTCAACTCAATCAGGTAAAGGACAACATCTATGACATATGGCAATCATCGAACCGTCTAAAAGAAAGAAAAAAGCCCTAGCCTATTGTGAGACTCTGTTGTTGTTGGCACCTTGTCGTCCACTAAGGACGATGCCGAAGTGTCAAAAAAAATATCTGTGTTACATAATTCATTGGTAGCTTATGAATTGTCTAAGTAGTGCAGTGTGTTACGTATTACGAGTAACTCGAAATTGATTATAGAACGAAACTCGAAAGTTTCTTATTTAATTTTGTTAGTCTTTCTAATGTAATTCCAATGGTTTAGAGGAAGCTGACAAATTATGACACAGACTGTTATTTCTGTATTATTTATGTTACTGGGATCAACAGGAAAAGACAGAGCAACCTTAAGTATCCTTATTTTAGATCAGCACTACATCCTGTTTCTAGATTACTGGTGCTGGGGTGGTTTTAATAAAGAACTTAGAAAAACAAAAAGGTCTTTGTTTATTAATCAACAAGAGATGAGAAGACTGACCGGCCCGAACAGCGAAGAAATCAACCCGGAGAAAACAGCCCAGAGAAGATGGCGACCGAGGAAATAGATAAGCAGAGAAAAGAAGTAAGGCCCCCTCATCATCCCCATCACCTGTCTCTCTCTTTCTCTCTCTCTCTCTCTCTGACATCTATGTGCCCGATATGTTGAATTTTGCATTTGCGCAAATGCCTGTGCAGGTCAATCCCTGTCTTTGTGCACTGACTGCACACAACTGTGATGCTTTCTGGAGCTGCTGTTTCTTTCCCTCTTTCAGGCTCTCTTTGCTGTCGAGGGTACTCTCCTCTCCGCCTCACTTCTCTTCGTCTCTTGTTTAACATTAAGGCGTTAGGCCGCTCGATTTTTCTGCATCTACCAACCACGTGTTTGGTCATGTCAGGAGGATGAAAAATGGCCGCATCCCAAAAGATCTTTTGCATGGCGAATTAGTAAAAGGCTCCCGATCGGTAGGTAGACCACGCCCACGCTTTAAAGATGTCTGTGAGAGAGACATGAGGATATGCCACATTATGAAGCTTTTAATTGTCACTTTAAAATAATCGTCTGAAAAAGCCAACAGTCTAGATATTTTAAGCTTTGCTTGGTCTGATACACAGCTAAAAATGTGCAGGCACTCAGTGAGGATCGTAATCACTACACTGGCGTAAAGTAAAGATCAAACTCAAAGAAAATCTTAATGATCTGTGATACTAATATTTTTTATTTATCTATTTAATGCAAGTATCTGAAAAAAAAAGAAACAACGATCCAGGGCAGCACTACCTCCCCAAGGCGTTTAATGCTGGCATCCATGTTGAGTGAGGCCACGCAGGATGATGAATGGAACCATATAAGGTGACTATTTGTCCAACCACTCCGCGCCACGAGCAGGATATGACACAAGGTCAATATGTTAAGTGGAGTACATTTAGTTTGAATTCATTTTTCCTTCTACTAGACTGGTTGCTTTACCGAGGCTAAAGAACCAAGTCTGTCCTACTATGTAAAAAAAAAAAGTAAAGTCGACGGGGCGGCCTAAAGTCGGTATCAGCCAGTCAGCGAGGGAGTCTATCCCCTTTTCAATAGCGCTAGACCAAGGAGATTGTTTTAGCATCTGAGGTGGAGCGCCAGACCTACCATCAACAACCTTACTTTACCGCACAGATCTCTGTGCTACTCATCCGCTGAGTTGGCGGGGACCGGTATCGAACTAGGAACCTTGTGGTTTCTAGCCGAACGCTGTACCGACTGAGCTATCTCAGATAGAGACATTGTTAATAAATAATAATAAACAAATAAATAACTTAAATAACGGATTTGTGACATTGTTTCGGTTACAAGCAAATTAAGACCGAATCTTTATTACTAATAGATTATATTAGTTGTGACAAGCACCAAAATAAATCTTGAGAAAGTGGAACGTTCTTAAGTTTGTGATTGTGAATCACTGTCCGATTAAGCGCATTTGGTTCTCATAAATTTTCCTGCCTTGAGAACTGAAAGGAAATTATATTACTAGTGTTATTTGTAGTTTTTTTTTTTAAGACTCATTTGTAATTAACATAAAATTTGAATCTCTACAGCTCGTAAAATCTCAATCGCACTCAGATGACGATCGTTTTATTACATGAAGAGTTTTATTACACTGATATTGTTTTGTAAAATCTTCTTTCCTACTGAGCATTCATTACCATTCTGAGAAAGATTATTATCATTCTTATATTTGTTAGGGCAAGATCATTCTTCTTACATTTGATTAGGTATGCCCGCCTAATTCATTAATTGTTAATATTCAAAAATTAGGAACGACTTCAATTAAGCACATATTCTCCCAAAAATTGTCGGCTAAAAAAGCCATATCAAAACAGTTTGTTTGTTTACTTCTCATATATATATATATATATATATATATATATATATATATATTGTATTACACACACATTTAATATTACCGCTTCTGGTTTTTGTGCATAAATTATGGTTTGATTTTATATTTGAAGATATTTAAAAATAAAAAATACACATAGAAATAGCATTAACATTCTACTTGAACATATATATATATATGTTCAATTTCTTTTCCTTTTCGAGTGAATGTCATGAAAAACAAAGAACAAAAACAAAAAAAAAATAAAACAAAAAAAAACAAAAAAAACAAATAACCAAAACAAAAACATTAAAAATCAAGTGTGGAGATACGAATTTTGTTTTATCCGACTTCACATTGATTCCAATGCCCCTTGCTGCCTTCACAAGGCTATGCAGCAGTGATTCTGTTTGGGCATGTGCATTTGAGAGAAGCACTAGATCATCTGCGTAGCTTGCATCTGTAATAGTTTCTGCGAGATATAGCCTGCTTTTTGCTCTTTTTGTGTAAAAATATTTTCGTTCATTAGTTCTAAATATCACACACACACACACACACACACACACACACACACACACACAGATGTATTGTGTCATTAAAAGGGATACAATCGGACAAAGTTGTAGTCGAGTGGAAGGATTAGTCAACACGTTCGTAGATTTAAGATAGAGGGTTTTATTGCAGAGAGATACAATAAGACAAGGAATAGTGAGATACGCAACTAATCCTCGAAGCCAGTCCAGCATAATGCCGTGCTCACTATATATATATATATATATATATATATAGTCAGACCACATGGGTGAGAGAGAGAGAGAGAGAGAGAGAGAGAGAGAGAGAGAGAGAGAGAGAGAGAGAGTGTGTGTGTGGAATATTCCATTACAACAATATGTGTTGTGTGTATGAGTGCGTGAGTGAGTGTGTGTGTGTGTGTGTGTGTGTTTAATCAAAATAATACAATATTGTCTGATAAAAAATGTAATTAAATTCACTGGCCTGTAGGATTTAGAATTTAAAAGTGTCCAATATAAACCGATACTAAACTCTGACGAAAACTACTCCCATTGTAACCTCAAGAAATTATAGATAATTGCAGACAGTCCCATCGGCTCCACATGTGGAAGTGAACATCCTCTCCTACATTTAAGGTACAAAAGTACATTCACTAAACCTACTTATATTAACAAAGGACACTTTTAGTTTTTTGTAAACTTAATTTAAGTTTATGATTTATTATTATTATTATTATTATTATTATTATTATTATTATTATTATTTACTCCTTTTGAGTTTTCACTGGAGTCTGAGTGACAGCAAGTCTCCTCGGGTCTCCAGGACTCTTCTGAGTATTCTGGCAGATTGCAGCAGTGCACTATTCTGGATGGTCTCAATCTTTCCGCTGATGTCCAGATTTTCCACTCCCTTTGGGAATGTTCCAAGTGCACCAACTACAATTGGTATCACATTGACTTTCATATTCCATAACCTTTTCAGTTCTCTGGCTAGGTCCAGGTATTCTAGCCGATTGCAGCTATGCAGTAGTCTGTATGGTGTCAGTTCTTCCTCTGATTTCCAGATCCTTCAGTCTTTTTTCCAAGCTTTTTGGGACCGTTCCAAGTGCACCAACTACAATTGGTATCACTTTGACCCTCCTATCATTTTTATTATTATTATTATTATTATTATTAAATTATTATTATTATTGTTGTTGTTGTTATTGTTTCACGACAGTAGTCTCGATGGCAGTCTGTCACTGGAGTCTGAGTGACAGCAAGTCTCATTTGGTTTCCATAACTCTTCAGGGTATTCTAGCCGATCTTAACAATTCTGTTGTTTGGATGGTCTCGATTCTTCCTCTGATTTCCAATTCTTCCATATTCTTTTCCAAACCCTCGGAGACCGTTCCAATAGCACTAATTACAATTGGTACGACCTTTACCTTCATGTTCTACAGGTTATTTTTAGTTCTTTGGACAGGTCTAGGTATTTGTCTATCATTTCGTTATCTTTATATTTTCACTCTGTGATTCGCCAGAACGACAGAGTACATGAAAGTTCTCTCTTGTTAATTAACACTCGATCTGGTCGGGATTTCATTTCTTGCAAATCTTTCACACCAGCTTTAATTGGTGATCCTTTATTAGAGTCTGAGTGACAGGAAGTGTCCTCGGGTCTCCAGGGTTCTTCTAATTATTCTAGCTGATCTAAACATTGGTCTGGATGGTCTTAATTCTACCTCTGATTTCCAATTCCTCCAATCTTTTAACCAAATGGAGTTTAACGTCATACTTAGGACACTAACGACCCTCAGCCCCACCTTCTAGCACATGCATGATAAAAGAGTTGGGGTTGGCCATAAGGGCAATATGATTGGGACAAACATATAGATACTAGAGCTTGACGTAACCAGCCGATTGATCGGGGGAAGCCTCTCCGACCGTCTGTCTAGGCTAAGTAAGAGCCAAGGTGGGGGTGTTGCATGTTATTAACTGCTCGCTAGTTCCCCGCTTATACTTATAGACTGGTCAAGGTCACGTGATTGACTCTTCTAACCAATCACTAGCAGTACTAGTGGCCTGATAAAATACTTACCCCCCCATGTTGGTCACATATCAAATACTCTCTTTGACGACGGACGCACATAGGATTGCTGGGATCTTTACCAATACTCACGAAGAACTTATACGATTACCAGTAACTGAGGACACTTTAGTAACCAAATGATTCACATTGTCGACGGACTCTTTATCAAGCCGCCCTGTCCGCTGGGGCGTTAGAATGCACCGACTGCATCTGCAGAGGTGTAAGACTCCCCCAAATGGGGCCACCTGTTGGCCGTGGGTGGCGACCCGTGATGATTAAGGATAGAGCCCAGGTGGATGAGCAGTTCATGACATGCAATACTCCACTTTGGCCCTATCTTGGGCTAGACGGGCGTTCGGAGAGGCTCCCTCCGATTAATCGACTGGTCACGTCAAGCCCTAGCACCTATATGATTTCCCCAACCCTATTGCCCTTATGGCAAGCCCCAACCCCTTTTTATCATATGGGTGCTAGAAGGTGGTGGCTGTGGGTCTACATGTCCTGGGAATGACGTTAAACTCTATCTGATGGTGAGGTTCCAGTTCTGGAGGTTTGGGGAATGTGGAGCACCCCTTCATCACCATTGCTCCCTGGTCCACTCTGACCCGGAGTGGTAGTATCTGTTAGGGTCCCATCTATGGGTTAAATAGAAAAATGTATTTATAAAAAATTGTATTATCCATTAAGAATTGATTTATTTCAAAACTTTATCGGCATTAAATGACCCACTGAGGTTGATATGCCGTAAAACAAAACAAACCAAACAAACCAATCTTTATCAAGGATTCCACCAGATAAGCGCTTCTGCTATAAGGCCAAGCAATGGCCCTTAAAAACTTAACATAAATATCACGGGTCGCTACCTACGGCAAACAGGTGGTACCATTGGGGGTCTTTTACCTCTCTGCAGAGGTGCAGATGACTGGGCATAGTTGATGAAAAGAAAATAAAAAAAATAAAAATAAAAAATTCTAGATAAGTTGATTTATTTGGATAACAGTGAGACGTGTTCCAGTTCACACATGCGACAAATTGGCTTGTATATTTTTCTGAAATGATGAAACTCATGTCAGAGTTCATTAGATTATGATGTCGTGTGCAGACAGGACTTGGATGAAAACCATTGTTGTTGAAGGTATCAAAGCAAAGATGAAAGTGTCCATCCATTAACGTGTCAGTTGGTCATGTATACCCAAAATGATCCAGACATTTAGTATTAACGGTAAGGTTGCCTACTTAGGGTTATAGTGTCTCCCCTTTAACTTCACGCAGTTTTCCAATCTGAAAACTCTTCTTTCGGGACCATCATTAGCTGCTCCTATATGTTGCCTTAGACCAAATTCGTGTTGTAGTAGTATTCGTTAGTAGTAGTAGTCATCGTTAGTTCAAAAACAACATACGCAAGTCGTATAGTCACAAGGGGTTGTTTATTCCTTTCTAGGCTTGTGGGTTCTCTACAGAGAGAAGGTCAAATTACTCTATCGTAAATCATGTTCGGTACTACTATGCGAAACCAATACGGAGGAACATGGGAAGCCCCGTCTACCTCACGAAGGCCCAGCCGAGAAAGACCGATAGAGAAAAATCGGTCTTTTTCGGCTGGGGTTTCCATTTTTAAAAAAAAATCGGAATACCATTAAGAATAAATAAAACAAAATGTCTTCGGCATAAAAAAACGCAAAAGGGTTAACATGCTGTAAATAAAACCAACCAACCAACCAACCAACCAACCAACCAACCAACCAGCCAGCCTCATATGTGTTGATGTGTTGATGAGTTTCTATATATAGAACTGACAAATGAATGACTCCATATCTCAACATTGGATAATAAAACTCTTTTGATGTAGACACTTAGATTCGACGCAAGTGGACTGAGTTAAACGGAAATGTTAATAGACGATTCTTTGTGCAGATGAATTAAATAAATAAATTGGTTTTCAAAAAAAAAAAAAAAAGAAAAAAGAAAAAAAAAGAAATAAGACTGAGTCTGTTCGCTTTAATTGAATGTTTAAACTATAAATATATGAAACAACAAACAAACACACAAACAAACGAACGGTGAAGTTATTTAGACGTTTAATCAAGCGAATTGATTCTTAGGTCACACGTTAATAACAGAGACAAAGATTCTGCTATAGATTCTACATTTTTAAACTTATTACCATATATGTATTGAGGGCTCGTCCTGTAATGGTTATAGTCGTAAGAAACGGACAGGGCGCTTCGAGTTCAAATCTTGGTCGAGACTGTTTGCATAGCGCTAATACTATGTCAGTGTATTTGGGATCATATGAAAAAAAATTTAAGCAATTACTAAATATCAGGTCAGTAAAGTCGTCGGGGTGGCCTAAAGTCGGTATCAGTCAATCAGCAAGGGAGTCTAATCCCTTTTCACTAGCGCTAGACCAAGGAGATAGTTTTTGTGTCTAAGGTGGAGCGCCACAACTATCATCAGCTCCTTACTTTACCGCACAGATCCCTGTGCTACTCATACGCTGAGATGGCGAGGACCGGTATCGAACTAACAACAACAACAACACACAGCAACAACAACAACTCAAAACAAAATAAAACAAAGAAAAGACAAATTAGAATTTTCATGGATCAGGTTGTCTTGGACAAGGTTTTTCTTGGCTTTGACTTTGTTTTTTTTTTGGATCTATCAGTCCTTAGGCTTTTCTTTGTTCTCTCTGTTCTTGGATCAGACATTTATTGGATCATACTTTGGCTTTTTTGGATCTGGATTTTCTTGGTTTTGACTTTGGCCTGACTTTTTTTAAGATCAAGCACTTCTTGGATCTTGCTTTTCTAGAATTAGGTTCTTCGGGCACTTCTTGGATCTTGATTTCTGGAATTAGGTTCTTCTTGGATCGGGCACTTCTTGGCAATTCTAGGATCTTGATTTTCTGGAATTAGGTTCTTCTTGGATCGGGACTTCTTGGATCTTGATTTTCTAGAATTAGTTCTTCTTGGATCGGGCACTTCTTGGATCGGGCAATTCTAGGGTCTTGATTTTCTGGAATTAGGCTATTATTGGATCGGGATCATCTTTGTTCAAGCACTTCTTGGATCCTGTTTTTCTAGAATAGGGGTTTTCTTGGACCGGGCTCTTCTTGGACTGAGCGCTTCTTGGATCTAGCTTTTCTGGAATCAGGCTTTTCTTGGATCTGGATTTTCTTGGATCAATCCAACAAGAAGGACACTGCAGAAAATTTACAAGTACATCTTGTGACCTGTTTCTAGTTTTGTCGTGCATTTTAATGTGCATATATTTTAAAATTTAAAAAGAAAAAAAATCCTCTTCGAAATATTACCGAGAAAACTAGAGAGACACTTATCGGGTTTATCCTGTTTGTCAAATATCTATTTTCTCTTTGTTTTCTTTTCTCTTTTATTTATTTACTTATTTATTTTCTCCCTCCCCTCACACACTCTCTCTCTCTCTCTCACTCTCTCTCCCTCTCTCTGTCCCTAACATACACACCCACTGTCTTCATGACAGTACGTGTTACTTGATCAGGTCAGTAATGAGGCTAGGTCAGAAGGAGGCCAACGTCTCTATGGCCTACTTAATGCTACAGTGAAATAGAAAATAATGACAAGGAACGCTAAAGAATATTGTCCAAGCGTGAAGACTCGTAGAAACAAAAGGACAAGGGGACAAAAATGCCTCGTCAGACAATGACAACAGATTTCAAATTTGGTACGATCCGCTGCCAGCGAAAAATCAAGACTAGAAAGAAAGAACGAGCTAATGGTTTATCGATACTAGACACCATTATGAAAAGTCATATGAAACACAGTGTAGTTTCAAGAGATTTGTTAAAGTCGACAGACGTTGATCTCTATTAATATAAAAGTCATCCATGGTTACATTTGAGGTATGCGCATTTGACGTTATATTAATGTAAAGATCTAGGTAGCCACGACCTGAATATTCAAAAGCGACTCACCTAGCAAAATGATACACTTAGATGATATTTAGGTCAAAACTGCTGATGTTCTTTTTCGCTAAAGTGGACATTTTTTTATCACTGGTAAAAAGCTATAATGTAAGGTTTATCATTGAATTTAATTGGATGAAAAATAGGTATGTGCATTCTAACTCATGTGAGATGATAAAAATTAAAGTATAAGTTCAATTTTTAAACAATCGTCTACTTTCTATAAGATGTTCAGCACTTTATTTATTAATGTCAATATTTCTTATGTATTTTCTTTCGCTAAAGTGGACATTTTTTTATCACTGAGTAAAAAGCTATAAAGTAAGATGTCGGGGATTTATTACCAACTCAAACTCGGCATTTTTGTCTAAACTTGGACTTTCTCCACCAGACAAGAGGAAATACTTAAAAAAGATTCAGGAGAAAGCTCTGACCGCATCAGCGTGGATATGACAGTCCTATATTGTGACATCAAACCGACAAAGTCTGATAGTATCGTGAGATACTGCTGGGGCGCTCTGGGTTAGTGGTAATGATGCTTCGGCCCGAAACCATGCCTGAACACAGAGTCATCATCTGATGAAGGCTTTGTTGGTTGCAATGCTACTATGTAAATAGCAGTCATTGTATGAAGATTATTTTTTTAAAGATTTATCATTGAATTTAATTGGATGAAAAATAGGTATGTGCATTCTAACTCATGTGAGATAATAAAAATTAAAGTATGAGTTCAATTTTTAAACAATCGTCTACTTTCTATAAGATGTTCAGCACTTTATTTATTAATGTCAATATTTCTGATGTATTTTTTTTCGCTAAAGTGGACATTTTTATCACTGGGTAAAAATGTATATTATAAGATTTATCATTGATTTTAATTGAATGTTTATTCTGACTCAACGGAGATATTAATTTTTTTCAATGTTTTTCAATTTTTAAACAATCGTCCAATTTCCATGAAATTTTCACCACTTTATCCATGAATGTTTTAATCTATAATGAATAGCTTATTTCATTAAAAAAAAAACTTTAAAAAATGTTTTTTTTATCAATTCAGATTTGTATGGGGTTCAACTTTGGGTAATCTGAACATTAGCTACGTAAATGAGAGTAACCCCCCTCCCTTGTTTCTTTCACTTTGAGGAAGCCTTTTGTTTTGGTTTGCCATTTTTATTTCACCGTAAATCTACACTGAA
Organism: Doryteuthis pealeii; assembly: GCA_023376005.1. Lineage (NCBI taxonomy): Eukaryota > Metazoa > Mollusca > Cephalopoda > Myopsida > Loliginidae > Doryteuthis > Doryteuthis pealeii. Next base: position 1,906,676 of record CM042155.1, read on the forward strand.
AATACGAATTTATTCGAATCAAAACAACTGCATGTTTTAACACGAAAATATCATAAAATGTGCTCTTAATTTTGCTTGTGCATTATTTGAAATGAACTTAATTGTTATTAAGGCTTCCTCAAAGTGAAAGAAACAAGGGGAAGTTACTTTCATTTGTGTAGCTAATGTTCAGATTACCCAACATTGATCATTTGAATAAAGAAATTCCTGTCCCTAATTTTCACATTACTAGAAAGATCAAATCTTGAAGACCACATTAAAAAAAGAAGGAGAAAAAGAAAAAGAAAATTAAACACCCCCAAAAAGTTACTTGAAAATTTAAAAGTAATTTTCTTAAAACTCAAAAAATAATTCTGTTGTATATTTTCTCTTTGCGCAGTTTTAAAAACAATACATTTCCTTGAATTGATGCAAAAAAGTATTTTTTTTCCTATTCAATTTGCCTATTTTTATTCACTTAAGAATTTAGTATTAAATTTTAAACGTTTTGAAAGTGGCGTGTTGATTGGTTTGGTTTGTTTTGTTTTACGGCATATCAACCTCAGTGGGTCATTTAATGCCGATAAAGTTTTGAAATAAATCAATTCTTAATGGATAATACACTTTTTTTATAAATACATTTTTCTATTTAACCCATAGATGGGACCCTAACAGGTACTACCACTCCGGGTCAGAGTGGACCAGGGAGCAATGGTGATGAAGGGGTGCTCCACTTTCCCCAAACCTCCAAAACTGGAACCTCACCATCAGATAGAGTTTAACGTCATTCCCAGGACATGTAGACCCGCAGCCACCGCCTTCTAGCATCCATATGATAAAAAGGGGCTGGGGCTTGCCATAAGGGCAATAGGGTTGGGAAAATCATATAGGCGCTAGGGCTTGACGTGACCAGCCGATTGATCGGAGGGGGCCTCTCCGACCGCCCGTCTAGCCCAAGATAGGGCCAAAGTGGAGTATTGCAAGTCATGAACTGCTCATCCACCTGGGCTCTATCCTTAAGCATCACGGGTCGCCACCCACGGCCAACAGGTGGCCCCATTGGGGGAGTCTTACCCCTCTGCAGAGGTGCAGTCGGTGCATTCTAATGCCCCAGCCGACGGGGCGGGTGGCGTGTTGAACTCAATATTTTAACCATAAATCAAGATTTATTTAATCTATCCAAAGATGTATGTTTAAAAATGCACAACATATTTTGGTAGAGATTTTGAGTTTTCCTTCTGGACTGGTTGATTAATAAAGCTGTGTTAATTTACCTGCTTTCACAATTTATATCAATGGTATCTTTTTAAATAGCTTAGTAAAGAATGAATAATATAAGACCCTCCAGTTATTTCAGTCCAACGCTCTGGCGTTCAGATATATCAGCTCGTTTAGAGATAGGTTATCATGACATACATTAAAAATGATCAAATGTTGTTACAAAAGCTGAATCAATCATGTTTCGACAAGAAGTTTAATCAGGCAGAAAATGGTTCACATGTCTTTCTTTTTATGAGATAAGTTGGTTAATTGAGTCGAGATAAGTAAAAAGAAGTTGATCTCGACTTTTAAATGAAGCAGAACTTAATGGTAAGTTATGTTTACTTAAGAGCTATTGCAAATTGTCCGATATGTAAAAAGTATAATAATCTTGACTTAACTCTTTCTCACACTTTTTTTTTTCTTTTTTTCCTTCTTTTCATTTGAAACAGATTTGCGTTATCGCTTCTGCGCACTCACCCACTCTCACTATCTTTCCCCTATTTTCTTTCTGTATTTCTTATCATATTTTTCTGTGTAACATGTCTTTTTTCTTCCTTTTCTTTTTTATAATAAAAACGGAATGGTTCATTATTTAGTGGAGGTGATGACACTCATAAGTAATAAGAATTCGGTGGATAAGCAACATCAGATAATCAGGATTTACATTTTTTTGCATTTCATCTTGGAGGAATACGAGTATTATAATTTAAAAAAAAGGTTCAATTTTAAATTTTTTTTTAGATTTTTTTCCTTTTTTGTCCAATAATGTACATTTCTATCATGCAATAAAATTAAAATGGTTAATTGCTACCTCGACAACGTTCACCTGCTGTGGTAACGGTGTTTTCGGGATCTGTCTTTGAGGCGCTCGCCGAATGAAATGGATTCGGCAATACGAGTTCAAATTCTAGACGAGACTGTTTGCATTTGCGCTTATACCCCTGTTGAAATTTTTCGGGATATAAGGTGTGTAACGGATGGCCACTTGTACTTATAGACTCACCGACAACCATGTGACCAACTTCTTGTCCAATCACTGGCAGTGCTCTGCTGCTGATATTATTATTCATACTGGCCTTTTCTGGTCATACCTAATCATTACTACTTGGATCTTCTTGGACGACGGAACGTAGTATTGTATCACGGGACTTATTCACTTACCGAAGGATTCTATATCACAGGACTTATTCACTTACCGAAGCATTCTATAACTCGGGACTTGCTTATTTACTTTAAGTTCTTTACAATTGGCCAAGGATGGCGGCCCGATACATAACAACCCTTCACAAAGGTACGAATCCAACTATTCTCCCTCCAGCTATTGGTAAATAGTGGCGCAAACTGGGCTCTTTAACATCGGTTAGGCAACCAGTCAAGGAGAAGGAAAACTCTTAATTCAAAGTAAATTCAAGTTAAACTCTACCTAACAATTAATCATTTGACCTTATCCCCAATACAGTAGCATGGTACATCTACTGAAAATCAAATGCACATGGTTTCTTTGTTTAATGGCATATCAGTTTTCGTGGGTTATTTAATGGCAAAGCCAGCCTTGGAGAAGAACAGTAGTGGTACTATTAACCCATACTTAGGTGTGGTGATGATTGGGTTCATACATTTCTCAAGGGTATCAATCTGAAAGTGAACGTAATAGCACGACTGAAGTTCGAACTCGCTTATTTAGATGTCGCAGACCCGCATGTTAGTCAAATGTTACGAGGACCCCCCTTCATAAATAATAGTCTGATAGCCTAACTCGTTAACCATCACACTGTGTTCGGTGCCAGATGTACGCGCGCCAGCCAGCCACTTCAATATACATATTTACCAACCCATCCACACGAGCAGGATGTGACACAAGGTCAATTTCTTAGGTTTGAATTCAGAGTTCTCCTTCTAGACTGGTTACCTAGCCATGGTTAAAGAACCCAGTCTGCCCTGCTATTTACCCATAGCTAGACAGAGAACTTGATTCATACCTTTCCCAAGGGTATTAGCGCCATATCAATATTAAATATAGAGTAATCGTTGGGAATTTTGTCGAGAAAA
>CM042155.1:1914966-1922466 GCA_023376005.1 Doryteuthis pealeii
TTAATGGATATATATAGTTATTATATATTTATATATAGTTAGTATATATAGATACACACAGAAATATATATATATATATATATATATATATATATATATTTTAAAAAGTGTATAATTATATAAAAAGTGTATATAAAATATCAAAATTATTTGTAATACAATCCAACTGTAAAATAAGTAGCCCACTTTTATAGGTAAATCCGTGGGCTACTTATTTTACAGTTGGATTGTATTACAAATAATTTTGATATTTTATATACACTTTTTATATAATTATACACTTTTTAAAATAATTCTACATCAGACTTTTTTGAGTCTTATTTTATAACTATATATATATATATATGTATATATATATATATAATATATATATATATATGTGTGTGTGTGTATAAGGGTCATTTAATGAATAAGCATAATTTATTTTTTAAAAGTGAATTATCTTTTTTATTAGTTACACTGTATTGTTTGGAATTAGTTTCTAGCAAAATTAATCGTGTAAAAGATTTACTGCTTTAAAACGTTTTGTTCGGTTCGAGTCTTTTCCAGTTGAGGATATCAATCGATACATCCGATGACTAGAACAGATAAAACATTGATTGAATGATAAAACTTTTGCACACTATAATACAAGGAAGTGTAATGCAAGTAGAGATGAGCAGTGTAATGAAATGGATCGGCTAGTTTAAATCTGGACGAGGCTGTTTGTATTTCACATAGCGCTAATACCCTTTGGAAAGGTATGAATCTAACTATTCTAACAAATTTTCTCCGGGAGAAATGCAAAACTCTCCATAATCACAAGAGCAACTTACATAATAAAGATGTCCCAACGTCTAGATTACTGTCTGCATGAAATTCAAACAAGGCAGTTCTAGTATTATCTGCGTTATTCTGACTATTGTCCCCATCTTCATTGTTATTCGTACAACGTTTCGGCCGATATGCCCTCCGGCCTTCTTCAGGTATTTCTTGTCGGACTCGGGAACCTTCTCATCAAGCCTCGTCTCAAACATTCAGAGAAAAAGGCAGTTCTAATTTGAAGTAAAATTATGATGACAGTCTTCAGACATCTGAATGAAATGTTTTAGACGAAACACAAGTTTGTGCAAGTATAGCACTCTTCATATTCACCAGAAGTAGATCTGTGTAAAATTTTTTTTTTTTTTAATCCTAAACTGAATTTATATTTCAAAGATAATGTTTAAAGATGCGAGGGGTATTTAAAGAAATTAAGATTTAAGGACGTACAGGACGTTAAAAGAAATTTGACGACCCAGCTTCAAACTATACCAAAAGAGGAGTTTCAGAAAAGCCTCGACCAAAGTAAAACTCACTGGAATAAATGACTTTTTGAATCAGAACCAAGATTGCGTCCCATATTCATTTTCATAGAGTAAATACAGCTTCAGTCTGGATAATTTTTGAACACGCCTTGAATAATGTACACTTTTAACAAAAAAACAAACCTTACCATCGAGTGTTAGTTAAATGCGTGGGTGCTATCTCAATATTCAAGTTACATTCGTTCCTATCTGTATGCATACTGAAGTCAGCTTGAAGGATACACAAAGATTTTATTTCTAAGATTGGCTTCGAATGTAGAGAGGCTAAAAAGGAGAGATAAGCACAATTCCAGAAGGCATTATGCGTTATGGTGGGATCTGTTAAGGCAAAGCTTGTAATTCGTTTATCAAAGATTGTAGGAAATGTATGTAGGTAGAACAAAGGTGCAGTTCAGAGAGTAAAAACAAAGAACATTTGAGAGAAGAGCAGAGACCAGAAGAGAGAGAGAGAAGAGAGAGAGAGAGATGTAGAGAGAGAGGTGGGGTGTGGGGTGGGTAAGGTGGAGTCAAGGGCGATAAGGTTGAGTATATTACATACACCAAAGGAAATACACGTGCGTGGTGTATTATGAGGTGTGTGTGAGAGAGAGGGGAGAACAGGGAGAGAGAGAGGGGTGGATAAGGCGTTAACAAGAAAGGAGGACGTGTGTGTAAGTGTGTGAGAAACAAAAGAGAGTGGATAGGATAAAATTATAGATAGATAGAGGAGGAGAGAGAGGTGGATAAGGGTGAGACAGAGGAAAGAGAAAGAATACGTGTGGATGTGTGCTGTGTGTGAGAAACAAAGAGGAGAGGAGATAGATAGAGGAGATAGATATTATAGGTAGTTGAGAGAGGCGAGCGAGATGAGAGAGAGAGAGAGAATTCTCTCTGGAGAGAGAGAGAGAGAGAGAGAGAGAGAGAGGAGGGGGTTGCTGCGTGAGTAAGGCGTGAGAACAGAGGAGATGAAGAGTAGGTGTGTGTGAGTGTGTGAGAAAAAAGACAGATAGATAGAGGAGATGATATAATAGATAGGTTGAGAGAGAGAGAGAGAGGAGAGAAGAGAAGAGAGAGAGAAAGAGAGAGAGAGCGATGGGGGTTGGAGTAAGGCCTGAGACAGAGAGAGAGAGTACGGTGTGGAGTGTGTGAGAGAACAAGAGAGAGTGAGATAGAAAGAGATAGATATATAGTAGGTGAGGAGAGAGAGAGAGAATGAGAGAGAGAGAGAAGGGGGGGTTGGCTGCGTGGAGTAAGGCGTGAGACAGAGGAAGATGAAGAAGTACGGTGGGTGAGAGTGTGTGAGAAATCAGAAGATAGATAGATAGAGTAGATAGATATATAGATAGTTGAGAGAGAGATGAGAGAGAGAAGGTGGGGGTGGAGTAAGGCGTGAGAGACAGAGGAAAGAAAGAGTCCGGTGTGTGAGTGTGTGAGAAACAAATAAAGAGAGAGTGAGATAGATAGAGAGATAGATATAAGGTAGGTTGAGAGAGAGAGAGGGAGAGAGAAGAGGGGGGCTGCTGAGTGAGGCGTGAAGACAGAGGAAGAGAAAGAATACGGTGTGTGAGAAACAAAGAGAGAAGTGAGATAGAGAGATAGATATATAAGATAGGTTGAAGAGAGGAGAGAGAGAGAGAGAGAGAGAGAGAGAGAGAGAGAGAGGGGGGCTGCGTGGAGTGAGGCGTGAGACAGAGGAAGAGAAAGAAATACGGTGTGTGAGAACAAAGAGAGAGTGAGATAGAGAGATAGATATATAGATAGGTTGAGAGAGAGAGAGAAGAGAGAGAGAGAGGAGAGGAGAGAGAGAGAGAGAGAGAGAATTGGGAATAGGTGATAAGAGGAAGGGAGGTCTGTACGTCAGAAAAGAGAGTGAAAGTAAGGTGTTAGAGAGGAAGAAAATAGTAGGTCTGTGTGAGAGAGAAAGAGTGACGTGAAGTGAGGGGAGAGAGAGAGAGAGAGAGAGAGAGGTTTTTTTGTTGATAGTCCTCTATGTGAGTCAGTTGGAATCTACAAAATGACGTTAAAGAAGAAAGAAGAGAGAGAGAGAAGAGAGAGAGAGAGAGAGAGAGAAGACAGAGAGAGTAAGAGAGAGAGATGAGAGAGAGAGACAGAGAGAGAGAGAGTTAAAGGCAGATTAGGGAATTCTTTCCCCAAAGAAAAAAAACTTACTACCCACCTCTGCCCTTCGCCTGGTGTTGTTTTTCTAGCCTGTCCCCCTTTTTCTTTTCTTTTTTTTTTCATCTTAACTAAATTCTAATATCCTTTTTTTTGCTCAAGTTCGATCAAGGGTTCAATACTCAACTGTTGTAGTTAACGAAGTATAATTCTTATCAAATTCAGAAAAGACTATTACTATAATTTGCTCGTTTGCGATCCATGTTTGTGATTGAGAGGTTGATTCTCAGGACGAGAGCATTCTCTGCCTATAGTCATCATCATCCATGTCGTGCTAGCAGCACGATATCCATGACCAATCTTCGCCACCAGTCCCTATGGTATTCATTGGCCCTGGCAAGTCCTTTACGCAGCATCCATATCTGCGCAGAGTTGTTAATGGTATATCTATATTGGACGGCCCGCACTGAACGTTTCTATGCTGCGGCTTCCAAACAAAACGTCGCTTATGAGTTCGTTCCTTGCTTCTCCAGGAGCGTTCAGCATTCTTGTTCGTCTCATTGGGATGGTTTGTGTGATAGAGGGCAAGTGCCGTACAGTTCGCGTTTCTCGTGGGATTTGTTTCGAACGATTGTGTTTAAGGCGCACGCAGCATTCTTGTGTAGATACCGATCTAGCTTATTCTCTAGGTGTTTCGTTAGGGTTTCGCTAGGTGTTTTAATTTTTAATTCTTCCTTATTTAGTTCGATATATACATATTTACGTGCAATTGTTTTATATATACATATATATATAAATATTATTATATAATATAATATTATATTAATATATATATATATTATATAAATGTCACTATAAGAGGAATAAAAACCTCACTTCTAAACAAAACGAAAAATCTAGGATCGGTTGCGTAGGGGACGGTCCTCGCCTGTCACATAGGCGGTCTTCCTTATGTATAGCTAATAGGCCGAAATGTACATCACAGAGATTTGATTTTTTCTCGATTTATTTAGCCTTACATTTATAGTATGCGCCTAATTTTGAAATAAGAGCACCCCTTTATAACCATTGCTCCCAGGTCCACTCTGAACCGGAGTGGTTATCCTTAGGGCCCCATCTATGTTGTGTTTAGAATAGAAAAAATGGCGAGTTTAAAAAAAGAGTACCCATCAAGAACAAAAGTTCCGGCATAGAATAACCCAACACCTGTATTGGGCATGCCGTAAAATCCAACCACGCAACCAAACTAGCTATTAGGTAAAGTTTTAATTAACTTATCAAATTAGGTACGACTTCAATTAAGCACATATCTCCCCGCCCCATGTTTTCATAAGCCTTTTATCTCTCCTCTCTCTCTCTCTCTCTATATATATATATAACTATATATATATAGATATATATATATAGAGAGAGAGAGAGAGAGAGGGGGAGAGAGGAGAGATAAAAGGGTAAATGAAAACACACAATTTGTTAAAATTATTAATATTTTATATCGATTTCATAGCTAATAATTGAAACAATATTTCGATTATAAAATCATCATCAGAACATAATGAATTAGGTCGGTTTTCAGATCTAAATGTTTTAATCCGGACTCAATCGAGAGAGATGCAGAATATAATTTAAATAAAGGGGCAGGGTGTTTGCCTGGGGCTCACGTCCGTTAATTACTTACGCCTGGTCCAGTGGCCGAAGCCACCGGATAAAAAATCCGAAGGGCGGGTAAGTTTAATTTACTGTGATTGGTAATAATGTGTTGGCTTGTTGCAATACTTCCTGACCTGTGGATCGTGCAGGTGCGAAGGCTTATGCCTAGGGCAAAGGCTATGCTAGGGCAAAGGCCTATCCTCAGAGACAGGAATTCTTTTATTTGGATGGTTGGCGTAACTCAATCTCAATTCCTCGCATTCGCACTGTAAATCTAAGATGATTCAGTGACTGCTTGAACATTTTGTGTTGATGGTTTAAAAGATTCCAATAAACTTTGTCTTGTGATAATTTCTATCTTGGTCTTTATTGTGTACGTTACGGGTCCTTATTTTCTGAATCGGACACATGGCGTAGTGGATAGAAGGTTGAGTTAATACCGGTTCTAAGAGTGAAGTTATCTATAGGTTGCAAAGTTCCACCCTGGTAAAGGGCGACAGAACATAGAAATATTAATTAACACAGCTAACACTCGTAACCGCAGTTATGGAAATTATTTGTTTACTGTTTATTGCTTTTTTATCCGGCGTCACGCTTCCACTATATAATGTCCGAATCAAGAATGTTTAAAACTAAAGTTATTCAGCATAAAATGACCTCAACAAGGATTGACATGCCAATAAAATCCAAACCAAACCAACCAAAATCATATTGTTGATGTGTTGATGAAATTGTTTATGGTTTTTAAATAGAAACAAAATGAATTTTAAAAATGCTGTTTTACAAAATAATTGATTAAAAAATTTCTTACTTAGGCTAGACGGATGGTCAGAGAGCCCCCGCTCCGATCATATGCTAGTTCCACATCAACAGCCCTAAGCACCTATATGATTGTCCCGACCGCCTATGCCCTTATGAACCCCAAATCCTCTTAATCATATAGCTGCTAGAAGGCGGTGGTTGAGGTCTTAATTGTCCTAGCGAATGACGTTAAACTTATCTGATCGGTGAGGTTCCATTCTGGAGGTCGGGAATGTGGAGTACTCCTTTATAACATTTGCTGCCCAGGTCCACTCTGAACCTGAGTGGTAGTACCTTTAGGGACCCATCTATGGGTTAATAGAAAAATGTGTTTAAAAACGGAGTACCCATCAAGAACAAAAGTTCTCGGCATAGAATAACCCCAACACTGATTGGCATGCCGTAAAAATCCAACCAACCAACCCACTACTATTAGGTTAAAGTTAACATCCTGTTAAGATTTTCCATGTCCAGGGCCCCCATTCCTATCCGATTTATCAGAAAGGGCTAAAATGGCTTTTGTATTTAAAGTTAACTCTTATTATCCTTAAATCAAAGACTTGGTAGATATGTTTAATATTACGTTTAAAACCAAGGCTATTGGTGTCGGATTAGGGAACAAATGTGATTTCTGGCCGGGCGGTATGAGGTGGTAATAATATATATTTACCAACCCCTCCACAGCGACAGGATGTGACAACAGGTCAAATTTCTTAAGTGGAGTTCAACAGGTTTGAATTCTAGGTTTGTTGCTTCTCCTAGACCGGTTGCCTAACCAAGGTTAAAGAGCCTAGTTCGCCCTAGCTCATTTATCCTAGCTGGAGAGGAGAGTAGAGATTCATACCTTATCCCAAGGTGTAGTGCTAAGTGAAATGCGAAGTGTACCACTCCGGATTTGAACTCGGGCACGAAGTCCATTTCCATGAACTTTAACCATTACACCACGCACGTTCCATAAGTAAGAGGTGGTATACAGTACGTTTTAAAAAGTCTGGGTTCGCTATAAAACCTTTAATGTCCATCGCCACCTCATTCCACCCCCGGCTGGAAGGCACATTCATATTTTCTAATTCTGACCAAATGATAGGCCTTTGTTTAAATGTAATAATTAAAACATATTTAGAAGTCTTTGATTTAAAGGGAAATAACAGGTAACTGTTAATGAAAAGGCCTTTTTAGCATTTTTTGATAAATCCTTATAGGAATCGGGACTCTGGACTTTGTTTAAATTATATTAAACATATTTAGAAGTCTTTGATTTAAGGGAACATAACAAGGTAACTTTAAATGAAAAGGGCCATTTTATAGCCATTTTTTGATAAATCTTATAGGAATGGGGCTCTGGACTTTGTTTAATGTAATATAACATTTTTAGAAGTATTTGATTTAAGGAAAATAACAGGTTAACTTTAAATGAAATGTCATTTTTACCATTTTGATAAAGTTTTTATAGAATTGGGGCTTCTGGACTTAGAAAATTCTTAACAGGAATGTTAAGAGATAAATTACGCATATAACTTTAACAGTAATACATGGCATGCGTATCTGACTGGACAATTTTTTTTTCAAATCCTATCTTATATTTCCGACTGACCACAATCAGCCACGCCCT
>CM042155.1:1932466-1944966 GCA_023376005.1 Doryteuthis pealeii
TCATCGGGGTATTTACCCAACCCGTTCGCTTCGGGTACGATATGACACAAGACAAGATCGCAAGTATGAGACATCCAGCGATAATCTAAGTGCTTATTCAGTAGCAATGGATCAGCGTGACTAGTTGCTAACCATTACACATCGATGGGACACCCTCATCATCATCATCATCATCGGGGTATTTACCCAACCCGTTCGCTTCGGGTACGATATGACACAAGACAAGATCGCAAGTATGAGACATCCAGCGATAATCGAAGTGTTATTCAGTAGCAATGGATCAGCGTGACTAGTTTGCTAACCATTACACATCGATGGGACACCCTCATCATCATCATCATCATCGGGGTATTTACCCAACCCGTTCGCTTCGGGTACGATATGACACAAGACAAGATCGCAAGTATGAGACATCCAGCGATAATCGAAGTGGTTATTCAGTAGCAATGGATCAGCGTGACTAGTTTGCTAACCATTACACATCGATGGGACACCCTCATCATCATCATCATCATCGGGGTATTTACCCAACCCGTTCGCTTCGGGTACGATATGACACAAGACAAGATCGCAAGTACGAGACATCCAGCGATAATCGAAGTGGTTATTCAGTAGCAATGGATCAGCGTGACTAGTTTGCTAACCATTACACATCGATGGGACACCCTCATCATCATCATCATCATCGGGGTATTTACCCAACCCGTTCGCTTCGGGTACGATATGACACAAGACAAGATCGCAAGTATGAGACATCCAGCGATAATCTAAGTGCTTATTCAGTAGCAATGGATCAGCGTGACTAGTTTGCTAACCATTACACATCGATGGGACACCCTCATCATCATCATCATCATCGGGGTATTTACCCAACCCGTTCGCTTCGGGTACGATATGACACAAGACAAGATCGCAAGTATGAGACATCCAGCGATAATCTAAGTGCTTATTCAGTAGCAATGGATCAGAGTGACTAGTTTGCTAACCATTACACATCGATGGGACACCCTCATCATCATCATCATCATCGGGGTATTTACCCAACCCGTTCGCTTCGGGTACGATATGACACAAGACAAGATCGCAAGTATGAGACATCCAGCGATAATCGAAGTGCTTATTCAGTAGCAATGGATCAGCGTGACTAGTTTGCTAACCATTACACATCGATGGGACACCCCATCATCATCATCATCATCGGGGTATTTACCCAACCCGTTCGCTTCGGGTACGATATGACACAAGACAAGATCGCAAGTATGAGACATCCAGCGATAATCTAAGTGCTTATTCAGTAGCAATGGATCAGCGTGACTAGTTTGCTAACCATTACACATCGATGGGACACCCTCATCATCATCATCATCATCGGGGTATTTACCCAACCCGTTCGCTTCGGGTACGATATGACACAAGACAAGATCGCAAGTATGAGACATCCAGCGATAATCTAAGTGCTTATTCAGTAGCAATGGATCAGCGTGACTAGTTTGCTAACCATTACACATCGATGGGACACCCCATCATCATCATCATCATCGGGGTATTTACCCAACCCGTTCGCTTCGGGTACGATATGACACAAGACAAGATCGCAAGTATGAGACATCCAGCGATAATCTAAGTGCTTATTCAGTAGCAATGGATCAGCGTGACTAGTTTGCTAACCATTACACATCGATGGGACACCCTCATCATCATCATCATCATCGGGGTATTTACCCAACCCGTTCGCTTCGGGTACGATATGACACAAGACAAGATTGCAAGTACGAGACATCCAGCAATAATCGAAGTGGTTATTCAGTAGCAATGGATCAGCGTGACTAGTTTGCTAACCATTACACATCGATGGGACACCCTCATCATCCGGGAAGAAGTGGGTATCTACCCAACCCATTCACCACGGGTACGATGTGAAACAAGGTTGCAAGTCCGGGATATGCAGTCAGGATGGAACTTGCTATTCACTAGTTTAAGATCGGCGAGACTAGCTTGCGAACCATTATACTACGATATGACGCCTTTATCACCAGGGGAGTATAGATAAAGGAAGAATCAACTATGCTGCCAGATTTGATTAAGTTCAATTTAACGCTGTGAGCATGTAGCTGCCACATGGGCAATATAGTCAGGCGTGATTGGCAGGTTATAGGTCCTTGGTCAAATTTAATAAAAAATAATCATGTATCATCAATTTAACTCTTTGCCGACTTTAAACTGTTTACAGTGGCTCTCCCATTACTGCGATCGTACCGTAATAAATATTATATATGTAAAAAAAATACCAAGAAAATATGTGTATATATGATTTGTAAGTGAATAATTTGTAGGTAAATATTTTTGTTTTTAAACGAATTGTTAGCGCAAGAGACTAAAGTTAATAGCCAGTTTTGCTTCAAATATTATTGCTTTGTTTATGGTCTTGTATATATATATATATATATATATATATATATATATGTTATTATAATGGAGATTGTGTGTTTTTCTGTCTGTAACCGAAACTATATTACTAATCGAGTCACAATTAACATAGTTATTTACATCACATTCTTCATGATTTTTATTATATTTAAACCTCAATTATTAATAAAATTGCTTCCCCTTTTTATTAGCGTTGTCCATATCTACATACTAATAACATGCTATTGTATTTATATATACAAAAATAGCGGTTTGCAGTGTGAACGGGAAGGCTAATTTGCATATTGATATTAAAAATGTGATTTTATTAAATATGTGCTTAGTATTATTGATTTCTAACTGTTTGGTTTTATTTTAATGAATATAAGCAACAATCTCTCCAATGAATCTTAAATGAAATCCATTAACAAGAAAAAATAAGTGTAATTTTATTCTTTATTTCCTAATTTAACTAAATAGTTAAATAAGTAAAATTCAGCAATGAAAGACGGGAGTGATGGAAGTAAGTTTCATTTCTCTTTTTCTATTATAACCCCACTCTGTTTCAAATCTTTTTATCTGCATTCTTATTAGACTTTCTAATTTAATACAATATTTCATTACATTAAAACTTAAATACTTTCACCCGGAGGGTGCATATATTTACTAGTATAATTGAACAAAAGACACATCTCCTGTTTAACAATTTTATTTTTGATCTTTTTAAGTTTTCTTTGGGTAGAATTCGTAGATAAGTCCACCAAAGTTCAAGTCCCGAGTACTTTTGGCACTTCGAAGTGCCATCATCAGGGGTGATGTGTTCCAGTTTTTTTTAAAATTATATTTATGTGGAGGCTGGAAGGAGAAGAGTTAATGAGAAAGGTGTTATAGGCATTTTAAAATGTGTGTGCTGCATTGTACTCGGGACTCACACACATACACACACACACACACACACACACACACACATATATATAATATATATATATATATATACGGGGTAGCCTATCGTAAGTATCAGATGGACAGCGAGGGAGTCAATCCCTTTTCTCTAGCGCTAGACCAATGAAATTGTTTTTGCATCTGAGGTCATCTACTATCAACTCCCCACTTTCCCGCATCGACTCTTGCTGTGCTATTGATGCTCTGAGTTGGCGAGGGTCAGTATCGAACCCGGAGCATTGTGGTTCCTAGGTGGCTGCTCAACTTAAACTTAAATATGCAAACCGACCAACCAGCAAACATTATTCGTTTGAGCAATTGTGAGTGAATTGAGACGTTTATTTGAAGAGCACATTTTTTATGTTAGAATATTTCAAGTCAGAATTGATTGAAATTTTTTTAGGTCATTTTTTCTTCTTTGACTGAACGCATCATATATTTATGAAGAGATAATTATTCCCCGGTCGATTGAGGCATGACTCTGGACTGTATCAAATGTCAAAGCATTGTGAACGATCACAATTCTAATGGATCAGAAATGGAGTCACTAATTAGACAATAATAGAAATAGGATTATTGATCTTCTAAGGAGTTGCTTTTAATGTACATGGTCGTAGCAGTAGGGTAGGGCTATCTAACCCAGAACCTTCTAGTTCCTCGATAGATGCTCTACCGTCTGAGCTAAACCGACCATATTGAAATTGAATTAATAATTGTAAATTATTGTAAGTTAAATTATAGTAAGTTAAATTTTTATATTAAAGACACTTTTAAAAAAAATTTAATGTTAAACTTTTAAGACATGTTTAACACGGGAATGGTTAAAGCTATAAAAAGTATATTATAAGGTTATAATAATAACTGCTTACCCTAATCCCAAACCTAGCAAAATCTTTTTTAAATAGATACTTTTTTAATTTTAAACTAATATAGTTATTGTTGTTTTTTATTTTTTGTTTTGTTTTAATTATAAAACTTTTAACGAAAGACATGTTTTTATATAAAAATAGTTTTATTTAATCAGAAGAGAAATGCAGATATGTTTATTGAAATAAAAATTGTTTTTACAAAGTATTTTTAGCTTCATTTAAATAAAAGGATATTGTTCAGAAATGGTATTACACTATTTATAATTTTTTTTTTATGTGTCCGTACGTGGGTTCCTATCTGAAATAATATTGTTATAATGTCAATAACAATATTAATTAATTAGTTAAAACTCATTTTTTTAGCTATCCGTAGAGGCACATGGAAAATAAATAAATGTCTTTCGTTTTAAGTTTTATTTGAAAAAAATAACAATATTAGTTTATCTTTAGTACAATTTTTTTTTTAGTCAGGAGAATCGGATCGTTTTTTCGCCGCTCCAAGAATTAGCGATATATTTATTGTTTTTAAAGCATACAAGGGAAGTGACAATTATTATTTTTTCTTTTATTTATTTATCAGTTGAATCACATCAATTCATATGCAATTATATACTTTTAACTATGTGGAAATGTATGTTTACTGCTGCTCACTTATCATTGTGTTATTCGGTAATGTCATATTTCATAACATAAGTTCAAATACCTCGTAGTATATATATATATATTTTTAACAGACCTTGAAAAAAAAGGATATATATATATGTATATATATATATATAATATGTGTGTGTGTGTGTGTGTGTGTGTGTGTGTGTGGTGTGTGTGTGTGAAGAAAAGGAAGTGAATCCGACGGTATGTAGTATATTAAGAAAGAATGAAAAAAACACCGGTTTAAATGAGTTAAGGGGTGAGTTTATTGGCCGACTCTGCAGTGTTTCTAATTATTAATTAGATCATCATCAGGGCATTTGTTGGTATATGGAATGTAATAAGAATTTTTTATGACAGAATAACGAGAAAAGCGAGTGGTAGTCCTTGTTATTCAGTCTGTTTAAAATTTGAGGTTTGAAAAAAGGAGACGGTTTGAAATATGACGTTAAATATTCTCTTTTACGGTGTGTGTATAGGACTGTGTAAGTGTGTGTATCGAAAAGGCATTGTGCATTTCTTAGGTGTGTGGTTGCGCGTGTGTGTATAAATCTATTGCGATAAACGACATATATAGTCTCCAGTTTTAAAAAGACATCGTACCCGAAAGGCATATTTAGCCAGAAGTAACTAATTATTTTAATTAAAATTGCAACGCTCGTAACCAGAATGGCGACTTTCTCCCCTTCGGATATGACGATCTATTTTCAAGTTTGTAGAACTGACAATGTGAAATTCATAACATATAAATCACATACAGATTCTACTCTCACTCCTCGTATTTTGTGCTGGCGCGCACGCACGCATACACTCTTGGTTACTATTGTGCATCGACAGTTATCTACTAGTTGAAAAGATCGTACAAGTCACACAAATAATCTTTTCAGGGACTGTTCTTCGTAAGAAGTTGAGGTCGACAGCTGGTAAACAAGGAGAATTCGGTAGTGTTATGCCGGTTCACTTACCTCAAGAAGAAAAAAAAGTAGGAAGTAAAGTGGCTAGATAAACAGACTGGCCAACTGATAAATTGCTGGGATGCCTCTGATATATATATATATATATATCCACCAAAACTTTCAACATTTTTAACGGCCTCTAACGGCCTCTGCGTTCCTAATGATTCAATAAAATATTCTTTTTTTTTTCGAACATTTAAAATTCTGTTCTTGTCTCCAACGATTTTTATCTCTACTCAAAAAATAAAAAAATTCACTCTGATGAAGGTCGTAAAAAATCTCTCTGTGTACGGAATATTTCATACATTTTTCCTATTATTATTATTATCATCATTTCAACTCCATCTGATTATTTTAATAATAATAATAACGTAAATCCGTATACATTTTGATAAACAGACCAAAACACATGTGTAAGTGACATCGATTAAAAGTGATATCGATAAAATTCATTTTTATCCATCTACATTTCTTTTCTTTACTCATTTTTTCCTCATAGCGTCGGATTCAATTTCCTTTCCATTCTTACACACACACACACACACACACACACACACACCACACACATATATATATATATATATATATATATATATGAGTATAGATAAAAAGGATATGAAAACACACAAAATGCTGTTAAAGTGAAAACATTTTATAACATATTCATAGCTGATATAGAACAATATTTCGATTTTATAAAAATTTTTATAAAATCGAAATATTGTTCAATATTAGCTATGAATATGTTATAAAATGTTTTCACTTTAACAGCAGTTTTCATATCCTTTTATCTATACTCATACCGTCGGATACATTTCCTTTCTTTTAACTTTATATATATATATATATATATATATATATATATATATATATATATATAATGAAATACAACTAATAAGCAAAGTGTATGGTATAGAGAGTGAGAGAGTGCCCAATGCTATAATAGCAGAGCAGGTTGAAAACTATATATATATATATATATATATATATATATATATATATATATATATGAGAGAGAGAGAGAGAGAGAGAGAGAGAGAGAGAGAGAGAGAGAGAGAGAGAGAGAGAGAGTAAATGCTATTTGAGATATGATACTCAGACCTTATGTTATTTACAGTACCTGGTGTTGCTTAAGTAGTCATTCAGAGAGAGAGAGAGAGAGAGAGAGAGAGAGAGAGAGAGAGAGAGAGAGAGAGAGAGAGAGAGAGAGAGAGAGAGAGAGACTTTTAAACCTCCTCTTCTATTATAGCATTGAGCACTCTTTCTATGCATACTAACTACTATTGTTATTTGTTCTCCATTATATATATATATATATATATATATATATAATATAAAGGGCAGCAATATGATCTCACACACACACACACACACACACACACAGAGAGAGAGAGAGAGAGAGAGAGAGAGAGAGAGAGAGAGAGAGAGAGAGAGAGAGAGTAAATGTTGCGTACAAAGTGCCTCATCGGACACTTGTAGATAATTTAAATTCATTATAAATTCATGAAGCTCTGTCACTCCACACCAGTCTCCCCTCTCCCCTCTCCCCGGGGGAGCGAGATCCGATTTGTCATCAATGATTCATGGTAGGAGATCAGCCATGTTGTCGGCGCCGGTTAGAGAGGCTTCTCTTCTCAGTTTACAGATTACCGAACAGATTGAGATGTTAATCTAATCGAATTTAAACATGCACGTAGGGGAAACCAAGTGAGAATTGCCAACTTTTGCCTTTTGGCTTTTTTTATCTCTTCATCACTTTCTGATTCATGAGTTTTTTCAGCATCAAAATAAATGAATTTTACACGCTGGTCAACAACCAACTCGTCGTATCGTATAGATTTTTATCAGTGCTGAAAAAAAGTCTCTTTTTTTGTTAGTGTCAATCGTGAAACTGTTGTTCTTTTTGTTATCAAAATGAGGAGAGAACATCAATGATATCAGGAAGCGTTGAACGACTTTAAAGAAACACTCTAGAATAATAATAATAATAATAATCTTATTATAATGGAGATTGTGTGTTTTTCTGTCTGTAACCGAAACTATATTCCTACTCAAGTCACAATTCTCTTAGTTATTGACATCACATTCTCCATGATTTTATTTTTTATTTAACCTCAATTATTAATAAAATTGTCTTACCTTATTAATACTGTTAACTATGTCTACATACTGACAACATGCAATTATATTTATATATACAACAAAATAGCGGTTTACAGTGTAAACGGGAAGGCTAATTTACATATTAATATTAAAAAATCGAATTTAATAAATATGTGCTTAGTATTATTGATTTCTAACTGTTTGGTTTTATTTTAATGAATATAAGCAAAAATCTCTTCAATGAATCTTAAATGAAATCCATTAACAAAGATAAAATAACTGTCATTTTATTCTTTACTTCCTCTTATAACTAAATACTTAAATTAGAAAAAATAACAATGAAAGACGAGAGTGATGGAAGAGTAAGTTTCAGTTGTTCCATTTTTTATTATACTCCTCTGTTTTCAAATCTTTTATTATACTCCTCTGTTTCAAATCTTTTTATCTGTATTCTTATTTAGTTTCATTAGCCTTTCTAAATTATTACATATTTTATTACATTAAACTTAAATCCTTGCACCCGGAGGGTGCATATATTTGCTAGTAATAATATAATAATAATAATAATAATAATAATAATAATAATATAAATTCTCTGGGACTTCAAGATAAAGACGGGTCATCCTATCCCAGCCAGGAGACCAGACCTAGTGTTGATTAACAAAAAAAAAAAAATAATAAATAAAAGAAGAGAACATGTCAACTGGTGGACTTTGCGATCCCAGCGTTGCATAGCGCCTTCTTCACTGGCACTAAATAATTATAATGTTGCATACCTCTTTCTTTCTTCTTACTTCTTCAATATCTTGGCCGTCTTTGGTTCTGATCGTCTTTGGTATTTCTATCATCTATCTTGACTTGGTCTGGCATCTTCTAAGATCTTGGATATCTTCTAAGGCCTAGCATCTGGAGTTGACTTGAGGATTTCGGTCTGGTTTTCTGTTACTATGTTCTTGCTTGCTGGTCGTCATTTCTTAGTCTTGTTACCAAGACATTCATTAACCACAAGAACATTTTAATTATCCAAACTTTTATTTCCTTAACTATACATAATCCTCTAACTAACATAGCGCGCGTGAGTTCCAGTTTAGACAGAGCATAAAATGCCTGACGTCCAACTGCAAACTGGGGACTCAAAAAAGGTCCTACGTGACTTCACATATTTGGCGGGCTTCTGTAATTTTCCATGGAAGGAACCGCCATGATATGAAAAGGGTCATCCCCTCAGAATTACAGGGAATTGACAATAATCTTATGCAACCGCATAGATTATGTAACACCAGCAGATCACAGGGTGAAGATGAAGGAAGACGAAAAGATCGATAAATACCTGAACTCTGTCAGAGAATTGAAAAAAAAAAACTGTGGAAAATGAGAGTGAAAGTGATACCAATTGTAGTTGGTGCACTTGGAACGGTCCCAATAAACTTGGATAAAAGACTGAAGGATCTGGAAATCAGAGGAAGAATTGAGACCATCCGGACTACTGCACTGCTGCAATCGGCTAGAATACCCAGAAGCGTCCTGGAGACATGAGGAGACTTGTTATCACTCAGACTTCAGTGAAATACCATAAGCTAACGCTGGTGTGAAAAACTCAAAAGATAATAATAATAACAATAACTGAGGAAACTGTGGAACATGAAGTTGAAGGTCGTACCAGATGTAATTGGTGCCCTTGGAACGGTCCCAAAAGCTGTGGAAAAGAATTTGGGTGAATTAGAAATCAGGGTAATAATTGAGACCATCCAAAATACAGCACTTTTGGGATCAGCTAGAATACTCAGAAGAGTCCTGGAGACCTGAGGAGACTTGCTGTCACTCAGCCTCCAGTGAACCACCGGCTACGGCAGGTGTGAAAACCTCATTATTATTATTATTATTATTATTATTAATAATAATAATAATAATAATAATAATAATGATTGGTTGGTTGGCGCCTTTCCATCCAATGTACGCACGATGGCGTGGTGTCCAAAGGAACAATTTTGAAAAATCTGCATCTGTGCAAGTGACTGATCAGACCAACCCTTGAGTGACAGTCTTTGGTTTACTGATTACTCACCATCGGTGATGCTTACTGGTGCTGTTGTTTTCTCTACTTCTTTCTGGCTTCCTTTGCTGTGGGGGCTACCCTCCTATCTGCCTCACTTCTCTTCGTGCCTTGTTCAATATTGAGGCGCCAGACTGCTCGATTTTCTGCTTCTACTTCCCACGTGTTTGTGTCAATAATAATAATAATAATAATAATAATAATAATAATAATTTTGCAGTTCCAACAGATCAGAGGGTGAAGCTAAAGGAAAATGAAAAAAATGTACAAATACCTGGACCTTGCCAGAGAACTGAAAAAGTTATGGAATATGAAAGTCAAAGTGATACCAAATGTAGTTGGTGCACTTGGAACGGTCCCAAAAGGTTTGGAAAAGTGTTTGGCAAGTCTGGAAATCAGAGCAAGGATTGATACCATCCAGTACACTGCAGTGCTGCAATCTGCCAGAATACTCAGAATAGTCCTGGAGACCTGAGGAGACTTGCTGTCACTCAGACTCCAGTGAAAGACCATCAGCTAATGATGATGTGAAAACTTTAAAGGAGTGAATAATAATAATAATAATAATAATAATAATAATAATAATAATAGGCACGACTGGGTTGGAGAGGTGATCCATTAGGAATTGTGCATAAAACTAGATTTTGACCATACAAAAAATGGGATATGCATAAGCTAGAATCTGTTCTAGAGAATGAAACAATTACTGGAGCTTTCTGATAAAGACGGATCATCTTATCCCAGCCAGAAGACCAAACCTAGTAGTAATGAACAATTTTTATCGACACGAAATTGTTAATCACATAATATGTAAATGCAGCAAACTACAACAAAAGGAGTACAACACTAGGCATGATTGGGTGCTAAGAAATGGTATATACACATGCCAGAATTTGTCGTAGAAACTGAGACGCATAAAACTTTTTTGGTTGCTGTTTATTCTTTCTTTCTTTCTTTCTTTTCTTTCTTTCTTTCTTTTTCTTTCTTTCTTTCTTATTTACATTTCTTTTCTTCTCCCATTTTTATTATTAGATTCTCTTTTTTCTTGTTTATTCTTTCTTTCTTTCTTTCTTTCTTTCTCATTGGATTTTCTTTTCTTTTATTTACATTTTCCCCACTCTTTTTCATTATTAAATCATCTTTTTTCTTGTTTATCCTTTCTTTCCGTCTTTCTCTGTTTCTTATGAAATTTTCTTCTTTCCTTCTTTCTTTTTTCTTATGAGAATTTTGTCTTTTTAATATTTATTTTCTCCAGTCTTTTTCATTATCAAATTCTCTTTTTGTCTTGTGTATCATTTCGTTGTTTCTTTCTTTCTTTATCTATTTCTTATAAAATTCTTCTTCTTTTCGTTCTTTCTTTCACGAAACAAATAAATATATCTATTAATAATGGAGATTCACTTCTAGTTTTTGTCTGTAACAAAAACTACGTCACTGCTTTCGTCACATTACCGAAAATCGTCATAACATAGTTATTCTATGTTATGACGATTTTCGGTAATGTGACGTAGAATTTATTCTATGTTATAATGATTATTTTGAGTGTATTTATAAATAAATACACTCAAAATTTGAACAAGCAACATTAGACAGTCCTCATTGTTTTTTAAAACAAGTTTGAATAAATACATGACTGGTATTATATATCTATATATAGTTTGTTTTATTTTAATACATATTTAAAGTTTACATTTGAAATTGTTTTATTTTTTAATCCTTTAATGAATTTGATGATTTTACTTACTTAGGGTACAAACTCGCTGACATTGAATTTTTTACTCCCACCCCTCAGGCAATATGTTTCAAAAATCTATTTTTACATCGCCCGGAGGGTGTTTTTTATTTTGTACTAGTATCGATAATTATCATAAAGATATCATTCAGTGAAAAACAGAGGAAGTTTTTGTTAAAGAATAACAAAATAAATAACACAAACAAAATAGACGAACGTTCTGTTATTGAGTGATATTTGTACCGTTGCTAAGGTTACGTCTGCCAATTTTGCAACAATCGTGATTGTTTGCTCATCGCTAATTCTTCGAAAGATCCATTGGATGAACGAATGACAATCCGGTCCGATTCTCCATCTGACGATATCCAGTTTCATGTCGTTCGTCATCCGTCGCAAACACCGACTTCTTTTACAAATAAATCACAAGAACCGATTGGGGCGTGTAATGTGAATCTGTTCTTGTCCTGAAGTAACGTTATACAAAGGAAACAACGACAGCAGATACGAAAGGGAATCCATCCTCGTCGTTCGTCCATTAAAATGTCGTCAATGGCCGACACCGAACTATCTCCAACGAGATACGTGCAAAAAAAAAAAAAAAGATCCAATAATCAGAGTATCAGTTTCACTCACAGATTCTTCGTCTTTGCTCAATTTCTTTTTTTGGGGTGGGTGGTTGGGATATATATTTACCAACCCCTCCGCACTAGCAGGATGCGACACAAGGTCACTTTAGAACTGTATTAAAATTCTCATCATTTGATAACATTTTTTCTAGGTATAAAAACTTC
>CM042155.1:1947466-2024584 GCA_023376005.1 Doryteuthis pealeii
GGCTAGGTAACCAGTCTAGGAGAAGGAAAACTCTGAATTCAAACCTGTTAAACTCCGCTTAAGAAATTGACCTTGTGTCGTATCCTGCTCGTGCGGAGGAGTTGGTAAATATATATACTTATTATCAATGAACTTTGTTTTTATCTTCGATGCCTTTTATTTTCCCCAAGACCCATATCCTCAATTTAAGACGTGCACATCTGAAAATCTTATAAGTGATGACGGCTAGAAATCTAGATAAGTCAGTTTGAATTCCAGATTCATATTAGTCAGAGTCAGAGTGGTTTGTGTCTGGTATAGAATATAGTAAAATAAATACATTTCTTATCCCAAAACACATACAGCAGTTGAATTATTTTATCTAAGAAAACGAAGGTAATCAAGCTTTTATTTTTAAAGGAAGTCACGTGAATTGATAGGACAATCGGTCGTAGCTTGCCATAATAAAAGGCTGGGGGAAGTTTTCAGCGGAACGTTTTTGTCACACTTCACGTAGTGAGTTGGTCGAGCAAATGTGGGTTTGAATGTGATTTTCGGTGATGGACGAGAACGTGTTCCTTATGGACAGGTGTTCTGGATTTCAGTGTTGGGTGAGAATTTGTCTCCGATGGACTGGTTTTCCGGCTTTCCCGCGTTGGACTAGTGAAGAGAGATTGGCGTTTTAGTCAATAATCTCAATTTTTTTATCATCAGTTTTTTTTTCAGGCGAAACACAGAATTGTTCAAGTGCAGCACCCTCAATACTCACCACATCTAGGCCCATGCGTTCATTTTTTTCATGAACAGAAAAGTAAATTCAATAATTATATTTGAGTACGTGGAGGACATTAAAATAAATATGTTGACCCCCACAATATTAATGGAAATGAGTGTGTTGAATGACCAAGGGAACTATTTTAAAGAAAATTATATTTCATTTATTGTTCATTTTTGTCTTGGTAAATACAGCTTCAGTCTTGATACTGTAGGGAATTATCTTCCCTTTGCCTGGAAGAGTTATCTTCCCGTTGTGTTGCCGTTTGTTCCCACTAGGGGACCTCTGGTATATAAGCGGCTGATTCAAATGCTTCTGTCTCTCTTTCCTTACTGCCTCTGAACGAGCACATGGGTTAGACTTATGTCTACCCACTTCTCGGTGGGGCATTACCCCCTCCTTACATTACTGTAAGTCTTTTATACAGCATGGACTATCCTTAAGTTCCATGTCTGTAACATTTATATTTGATGTACATTTGGGTATCTCGTTTATACCTAAATATTGTATCTTGTATTTACCATTCATGAATGTGTCCTTTTATCTCTACTCTTATATCTTATTTGTATCTTATGTATCTGTGTACTGTATGTATCTTATCGTTACCATGTGCTGTACACCTATTAAATGTTTTGTCTCACAACGTGTCGGAGCTGTTGTTCAATTATTAACTTTGAACCTACAATACTATTTGAACACATCTTTTATTATATTTTAGTATTCTATTTCCTTTATTTTAACATGTTTTTTAATCTTTTTTTCAGGTAAGGAAACCTCTCTTTGAATTCGGATTTACTCTGACGTGGGACGAATTTTCCGCAGCAATGTAAATATATTCTTTCAAGTTGAAATTCTGGTTTTAATTGCAGGAAGTTAGTCTAAAGAAAGAAAGAAAAAAAGAATAATAATACAAGTCTCTACTTACAACAGATTAAAATCGTGAATATCTTTCCATTCATATATTGTAAATCTAACCTAGTAGGAAGCGCGTGGTGCGATGGTTAATGTCATAGGAAATGGACTCGTCGCCCCGAGTTCAAATCCTGGATGTGATAATTGCATTTCCCTTTGCGCTAATACCATTGGGAAAGGTATGAATCCTACTCTCCTCCAGTTAAGGATAAATAGTAGGGCAGACCGGGCTCTTTAACCTAGGTTAGGCAACCAGTCTAGGAGAAGGAAAACTCTGAATTCAAACCTGTTAAACTCCGCTTGAAGAAATTGACCTTGTGTCACATCCTGCTCGTGCGGTAACATATATATATATTGTAAATCTAACATATTCTAACAAATACAACTAAATAGTTTCCCAAAAACTCTTTGTACTTTAATTTACACTAGAAGCAGCTACCCAGCATAGAGATGGAAACCTGGTGTATTTGTATATTTTGAGATTTACAAATGCTTGACATTTTTAAGTAGAATTTCAATGCTATTTCTATGTATATTTTAAATTTTAAATATCTTCGAATACAAATCAAATTAAAATTTTTGCATAAAAATCAAGAACTGTTGATATTTAATATGAATATATATTTATTTTGTCGTTAATTATTTTATTTTCGTAGTTTCCTCCGGATATACATACATCTTTTTTGTTGGCAACCTTCGTCTATTTTAGACGATGGCGTAGTCTCTCTCTCTCTCTCTCTCTCTCTCTCTCTCTCTCTCTCTCCCACTTACAGTTACGTGAGTGGCTGAACAGACCGATCCTCGAATGGCAGTCTCTGGTGCAATGGCTGCAAACAAAAGGTGATGCTTTCTGTAGGTGTTGGGGGTGCTGCTGTTTCTCCTTTCTTTTAGCTCTCTTTCTGTGGCAGCTTTTTTGCTCTCTTCTTCACTTCTTTTTGTTCCTTGTTTGACGAGGAGGCGCCAGGTTGCACATACATACATACATACATACATACACACCATGACATACATACATACATACACACCAACTGCCCTTAATATATGTATAGATGATATAATTTTGGTTTTAATTACAAGAAATTTAGTTTACAAAAAATGAAAGCAAATGAAACGATTCAAGTGTCTACTTAAAACAGGTTAAAATCGTACATATTTTCTATTTATGTATCGTATATACAACATATTTTCCCCTATTCTCCCCCTAACAAATAGTAGGGCAGACTGGGCTCTTTAACCTTGGTTAGGTAGCCAGTCTAGGAGAAAGAAAACTCCGAATTAAAACCGGTTACACTCCTCTTAAGAAATTGACCTTGAGTCACATCCTGCTCGTGCGATGACGTTGGTAAATATATATACAACATGTTCTAACTAATGAAACTAAAAAGTGGCCCAATTATAAGAACTATATGTCGATTGTAGGAAGCGTGTGGTGTAATGGTTAAAGTCAGAGAAAATGGACTCGTCGGCCCGAGTTCAAATCCTGGATGTGGTAATTGCATTTCACTTTGCGCTAATACCATTGGGAAAGGTATGAATCCTACTCTCTCCCAGCTATGGATAGATAGTAGGGAAGACTAGGTTCTTTAATCTTGGTTAGGCACCGTCTATGAGAAGGACAACTCTGAATTCAAACCTGTTGAATTCCGCTTAAGAAATTGACTTTGTGTCACATCCTGCTCGTGCGGAGGGGTTGGTAAATATATATATGTCGAATAAATTCAGACAGCAAGTCTGAGTCTTTGTTTCTTTGTTTCTTTGTCTATATCTATCCATCTGTCTGTGTGTCTCTTTCTCTGCTTATGCAGTGTTTATGGAAAAGCAATAATTCTTTCCTACTTCTATTTTCAATATCCAGATCATTCATTGTTCTCCTTTTGTGAATGGTCGTTCATGTTACCATGGCAACATTTGTTCACATGATATTACAAACATATTTGCTTATTTTTAATCATATATATATATATATATATATATATATATATATATATATATATATATATATATATATATATATATATATATATATATATATATATATATATATATATATATATATATATATATATATATATATATATATATATTATATATATATATATATATATATATATATATATATATATATATATATATATATATATATATATATATATATATATATATATATATATATATATATATATATATATATATATATATATATATATATATATATATATGGAGGCGCGTGGTCTAATGGTTAAAGTCGTAGGAAATGGACTCGTCGATCCGAGTTCAATTCTTGGACGAAGCTGTTTGCATTTCACATAGCGCTAATGTCCTTGGGAAAGGTAAGAATCCAATTCTCCCTCTAGCTATGGGCAAATAGTAGGGCAGACTGGACTCTTTAACCATGGCTAGGTAACCAGTCTAGGAGAAGGAAAACTCTGAATTCAAACCTGTTAAAGGCCGCTTAAGAAATTGACGTTGTGTCACATCCTGCTCGTGCGGAGGGGTTAGTATATATATATATATATATATAGTCAACCACAGAAATGTGTTTTAGACTTATCAAGTCTTTTCAGTGTGGCTAGATATTTTGTGAGCTACCTACAGCCGAGAAAGAACTCCGATCAAATCGGCATCAGTCGCTCAGCTTAACCGCTCGGCTATCGTCACCCATATAATGTGAAGGGGATTTTAACCGTTTTAATACACACATCTGTATGTATGTAAAGGTCACCATAGAGTGCTCCATCCCTTTTATTGGAGAGCGTTGTGTCTACGCTTTAGTTGGCGGTCATCAGCGAAATTCGCCCCAAAGTTCTCAACCACAGGGGGATGGGGAGCATATATATATATATATATATATATATATATATATATGACACAAAACAAGACAAAGAATGGCCACCTGGAAGGTCTGTACACTTCCCAATCTTGAGAGATAGGGAAACACCTAACTACGTACTGGTATCATGATAGGGTAGCATCTCTATATGGGGCCGACATCGATGCCCTTGCAGAAGTCCGTTCAGCGATAAGGACCAATTGATAGAAGAGAGTGGGCTGGATACACATCATGGAAAGACTGGCCGATGGTAGCTGTAAGAAGTTTGAGGTAAGGTGACTCGAGCCCTCCACCCTGAAGAAACACATGACACACCATGGAAACATTTCCCACATTGAAGTCTGACCTGTATGGCAGGGCCTGTATGCCGAGGGTTTCATATATGTGTGACAGGGTACATAAAAACAAGCTGGAACCGTGGGCCATCTGCGTGCTCACAACTACTCAAAACTACTCACAACTGAAATACTTGTAGAAATGGCCTTATTCTGTGAAGAAGCGGCAATCACCATATATATATATATATATATATATATATATATATATATAAGTAAAGAAATAACAAAAGACTTAGAGGATTAGCATTATTATTAGCTCCTTGAAATAGTCTATAATGCTAATCCTCTAAGTCTTTTGTTATTTCTTTACTTATATATTTGCTTTGTGACTATATATATATATATATATGTATAGTGTGGGATTGCTACTGTTTCAGCTTTTACTGGAACGGTGTGCCAAACGCAGTATTATTGGTAGAGTGCTCAATATAAAATAGAGCTGTTATGTAATATAATAAATAAATGTATAAAGGTTTTACATATCTATTTATTTGGTGACAAAGGAACATTCACGACCATTTTGGTTTCATGCGTCGACCTTGTGACTGTTCCTTTATATATACTAGCAAATATATGCACCCTCCGGGTGCAAGTATTTAAGTTTTAATGTAATAAAATATTGTATTAAATTAGAAAGGCTAATGAAACTAAATAAGAATACAGATAAAAAGATTTGAAACAGAGGGAGTATAATAAAAGATTTGAAACAGAGGGAGTATAATAAAAAATGGAACAACTGAAACTTACTCTTCCATCACTCTCGTCTTTCATTGTTATTTTTTCTAATTTAAGTATTTAGTTATAAGAGGAAGTAAAGAATAAAATGACAGTTATTTTATCTTGTTAATGGATTTCATTTAAGATTCATTGAAGAGATTTTTGCTTATATTCATTAAAATAAAACCAAACAGTTAGAAATCAATAATACTAAGCACAGATTTATTAAATTCGATTTTTTAATATTAATATGCAAATTAGCCTTCCCGTTCACACTGTAAACCGCTATTTTATTGTATATATAAATATAATTGCATGTTATTTGTATGTAGACATAGTTAACAGTATTAATAATGTAAGACAATTTTATTAATAATTGAGGTTTAGATTTAGATAAAAATAAAATCATGGAGAATGTGATGTCAATAACTAAGAGAATTGTGACTTGAGTAGGAATATAGTTTCGGTTACAGACAGAAAAACACACAATCTCCATTATAATAAGATATATATATATATATATATATATATATATATTAAACACCTAATGTGGTGTAATGGTTAGATATTACTGGCCTTGTGCCACATCTAAGCTAAGCTTAGTAAATAACTATATATATATATATATATATATATATATATATATATCATTTGGTTAGAAAGTTGCATAGGCGAGAAACAGAGAGTTACCAAGTGTATATTTACCAAACTCCTCCGCAGGAGCAGGATGCGACACAAGGTCAATTTCTTAAGTGAAGTTTAACAGGTTTGACTTCAGAATGTTAACCCATAGATGGGACCTTAATAAGTACTGCCACTCCGAACCAGAGTTGATCTGGAAACAATGACAATAAAGGGTAGCCCACACTCCACAAAGCTCCAGAGATACAGTTTATCCTCATACCCAGGACCTTAAGTTCTTCAGCCACCGCCGTGTAGCACATGTTTGAAAAAAATGGTTGGGGGTTTTTCATAAGAGCAATACGGTTAGGACAATCATATTGGTGCTAGGGTTTAGTGTGACTAGCCGATTGATCGGGGGGGGGGGATCTCCAACCACTCGTCTAGCCTAAGTAAGGGCCAAAGTGGGGTGAAATGTAGAGCCATGTCTGTAGAAAACTGTGAAGAAATTACTGATTTTATTTCAAGATGAAAACAAGGCAGGCGCACGCTATCAGCGCCATCATAAAAGGAAAAGTGTGGTGTATAGAATACGATTTATTCAAAGTCATTCGTTCATACAAGGTTTATATTTGAAAAAAAGCATGAGCAAAAAAATGTCAGCATAATGGACTCATTCATTTTATTTATTACTTTTACGCGGGAATCTGATATGCACACACAAACCCTTTCACTAATGTACCTATCACTTTCTCTCTCTATATATATATATCTTCATCTCTCTCTCTCTCTCTCCCACACACACACATACATAAGCACACACAAAAATACATGCACATATACGCATACAATTGCCCACGCAGAACACGTTTGGCCTCGTGCGAGAGAAGTTAGCTGTTTTTGTTAGCCTCCGGTGCTGGATTCAGTGCTCACATTGTAGACCTTGTGCTGAAATGAACTAATCATTTTAGAAAATATGTACAGAAGGAGTATTTGCCGCAGGATATATATATATATATATATATATATATATATATATATATTATATATATATATGTTCGAATCACGCACAAAGCGGTCTTCCTATTTATAGCTCTGCTGATGAGGCCTAATAGGCCGAAATGTACATACAGAGATTGATTTTTTCTCGATTTGTTTAGCCTTACATTGGAATAGGTATGCCCGCCTAATTAAAAATTAGGTACGACTTCAATTAAGCACATATTCCCCCCAAAATTGTCGGCTAAATAAAAGCCATATCAAAACACATCGATTGTGTATTTACTTCTCATATATATATATATATATATATATATATATATATATATATATATATATGAAGTAAATGGAAGTGAATCCGACAGTATGAATTAAACATTTTTTTTAGAAAAAACAAATTATGTTATAGTTCGCTGACAGAAATCTGTTTCGACATTTTATTAAAGCGGTCTTCTTCATGAGCAAAATATTTATGATGGAGAGACGAAATAAGTAAACCGTTAAAAACAGGAGGGGTACAAACGAACGTTCATGTTCGGAGCCGGAATTTTTAATTTTTTAATTTTGAAAATGCATATTAAGAATACAATTTATTTTATTTTTAACACAGAATATGAATTCCTCGGGTCTTAAACTGTTTTTTTTTAAAGCTATCTCTTGTATGTCTTGCCTCAACAACCCG
This sequence comes from Doryteuthis pealeii, assembly GCA_023376005.1. Lineage (NCBI taxonomy): Eukaryota > Metazoa > Mollusca > Cephalopoda > Myopsida > Loliginidae > Doryteuthis > Doryteuthis pealeii. The sequence continues at coordinate 1,955,320 of CM042155.1, forward strand.
TTCCCGTTCCTCCGTACTGTCCCTAAAACGCGTTCTTTTTCCGTTTCTCTGGTGAATCGTTTTCTTTTTGTGTCACTCAAATGTACTTCCACTTCATCCAACATCCTTACTTAATTAAGTGCACTGACAAGAAAGGAAAGGGTTCGAAATATATATTTGTAAAGTAAAAAAAAGTAAAGTCGTCGGGGTGGCCTAAAGTCGGTATCAGCCAATCTGCGAGGGAGTCTATCCCCTTTTCACTAGCGCTAGACCAAGGAGATTGTTTTTTTAATGTGTGAGGTGGGGTGACACACCTACCACCAGTTTCTTAATTTACCGCACAGATCCCTGTGCTACTCATACGCTGAGTTGGCGAGGGCAGGCATCGAACTAGGAACCTTGTGTTTTCTAGTCGAACGCTCTACCGACTGAGCTAACCCTAAATAAATGTTTTTTTAAATTATTATTATTGTGCTGTATATCTATCAATGCAAAAGAATTATCAATACGCCTCCCCTAATTTGAACCGGATGTGACCCTAGGTCATGTTTCTGGCGGAAAGTCTTCTATGAGTAAGTACTACACCATCGGCATTCCACTTAATGGTCGTTTTAGGCGACAGGGATTGGCTCAGCGCATCATCCATTCTAATAAGAGGTAGTACAGTCAGAGTCAATCCCTCAAGTGCCTTCCTGTCGGCTGCCCCCCCCCCAATGAGGCCACCTGTTGGCCGTGGGTAGCGACCCATGATGCTTAATGATGGAATCCTGGTGTCTGAGCGGTCCATGTCATCTAACTACTTTACTTTACGGGCGGTCGGAGAGGCTTCCTCTGATCAATCGGCCGGTCACGCCAAGCCCTAGCATCTATATGATTGTCCCAACCTTATTACCCTTAGAGCAAACCCCCCCCAAACATTTTTATCATATATAGCTAGAAGGTGGTGGCTGACGGCCTTAGTGTACTGGGTATGACGTTAAATTCTATCTGATGGTGAAGTTCCAATTCTGGGTTCTAGGGAATGTGGCGTGCCCCTTCATCACCATTATTCCCAGCTCCACTCTGATCCGGTGTGGTAGTACGGGTTAGGATACCATCTATGGGTTAAGTAGAAAAATAAATGAGTTTTAGAAAAATGTGTTTGAAAAATTCAGTTTAAAAACGAAATTGAGCACCCATCAAGAATAAATAAAACAAAATGTCGTAATTTATGAGGAAGTGCGTCCCGGTCTCCTGCCTCAAAAATTGCTACCCGGTGACTATCAAAATAACGACCCCAGCTCGTCGTAATTCTTGTTTATTTATCATAATTTGTCGTAATTCTTGTTTAGATATGAAGATGGATATATAGTTTGGAATAGACTGAGATAGATAGATAGATAAACAAACAAACTAATATAGATAGATATGAACAAATGGAGATAGATATATTCGACAAGTCAAAAATCTTTTTTGTTGTCGTAATTCTTGTTTATTTAAACTAAAAACAAGACATTAAACAAACATGAATAAAAAAAATCTTAGTATTTAAAGTAAAAAAGTAAGTAAGGTCGTCGGGGCGACCTAAAGTCGGTATCAGCTAGTCAGCGAGGAAGTCTATCCCCTTTTCAATAGCGCTAGACCAAGGAGATTGTTTTGAAGTCTGAGGTGGAGCGCCAAACCTACCATCAGCTCCTTACTTTTACCGCACAGATCCCTGTACTACTCATACGCTGAGTTGCCGAGGACCGGTATCGAACTAGGAACCTTGTGGTTTCTAGCCGAACGCTCTACCGACTGAGCTAAATGAACAAATTGAGATAGATAGATAGATAGATAGATATGAAGATGGATAGTTTTGAATAGACTGAGATGGGTCGTTATTTTAATAGTCACCGGGTAGCAATTTTTGAAGCAGGAGACCGGGACGCACTTCCTCATAAATTACCCAAAATATATTCGGTACCAAATATCCTAAGAAGGGTTGACATGCCGCAAAATCCTACTAACCAACCAACCCCCAAGTGGAATAGTGTCATAACGCTATTAAGGGCAGGTATCCGGGGCGAATCTAATACAATAACTCCCGGATAATTTTCTCCGTTGGCGACAGCTGCGGAAGCGCGTGTTTATCGATCTATCTGCGCATGTGCATATCAGTTCTAGGCAGTTCCATAACTTTGAGTCATAAATGATTTGCCAGAAAATGACATATTGCCGGAAACGATTTGCTTTTATAAAATTAGCAAGTATAAACAATAGAGCAATTGACTTTCACTATCGCCGCGCAGTCGTATGTCAGTTGGGAATTTACAAGCGTTTAGTTCTTCAACAATTCATCGGATACATTCATCGACAAGTGTGCATACTTACGCACACAAGGGACCTTTTTTATGGGTTGATATAGAGACGTTAATCTTACCGGCCTATTTGCTCGAATCTGCTCGTCACGAAACTCAAATATTGAATGTCTGTTTTTCTTTTGTTTTTGTTTTGTTTCTTTTTATCAACACTCGAAGGTCACGTGGACGCCTCGTATGGTGTTTTTTTAAAAATTGAAATAGATCACTAAGTAGGCTTGAGCCTATTCTAGTAGTGACCACCCCAAGCCGGATTTAACAGGTTTGAATTCAGAGTTTTTCTTCTCCTAGACTGGTTGCCTAACTTATGTTTTTGTAAAAAGTTGAAATAGATCACTTAATAGGCCTGATCCTATTCTAGTAGTGACCACCCCAATCAGAATTTAACAGGTTTGAATTCAGTTTTCATTTTCCTAGTCTGGTTGCCTAACTAAGGTTAAAGAACCCAGTCTGCCCTACTATTTACCTATAGCTGGAGGGCGAATAGTTGGATTCATACCTAATATATTAGTGCTATGTGAACTGTAACTTCATCCAGGATTTGATCCCGTTTCCCACGACTCTAACCAGTTCACCACATATATATTGATTAATTGCAGTTGATTGCACGTGCAATCAAAATCTTGATTAATCCAGTGGATTTAACCCTGAAGATCCTTATGGTGAAACTCGAGTAGATTATTACCGTGTACCATTATCATAATATATATATATATATATATATATATATATATATATATATATGCCCGTACATATGGAAAAGAAAATGGTGAAACTCGAGTAGAATTACAGTGTACCATTATCATACTATATATATATATATATATATATATATATATATATATATATGCGCGTGCATATGGAAATGAAAATGAATCCGACGATATGTTGAAAGGATAAATAAATAAAGGAAAGAAAATGTGGAATGAATGAAATCAATTTTATCCGTTCAACATTTTCTTTTCTTTACTTATTTATCTATCCTTTCAACATATATATATATATACCGGGTTAGCTCAGTTGGTAGAGCGTTCGGCTAGAAACCACAAAGTTCCTAGTTCGATTCCGGCCCTCGCCAACTCAACGTTATGAGTAGCACAGGGATCTGTGCGGTAAAGTAAGGAGCTGATGGTAGGTGTGGCGCTCCACCTCAGATGCAAAAAACAGTCTCCCTCGCTGATTGGCTGATACCGACTTTAGGCCGCCCCGACGATTTTACTTTACTTTATATATATATATTATATATATATATATATATATAGAGAGAGAGAGAGAGAGAGAGAAAGTGTGTGTGTGAGAGAGAGAGAGAGAGAGAGAGAGAGAAAGTGTGTGTGAGAGAGAGAGAGAGAAAGTGTGTGTGTGTGTGTGTGAGAGAGAGAGAGAGAGATAGACACACACACACACATATTGTAAAAATAAAATGGTTATTTACCAAATTTCAAAGAAGGATAAAACATTGGAATTAACTTTTTATTTCATTAATGCTAGCAACACTCAACCTATTTTCGTTTTTTATTTGGCATATTTCATGGGTCAGTCATTGAATGCTGCCCCTCTTGTACGATCGCAACGCCCCCAGGGATCGGTATCGTTCATCTTGGTAACTACTGGTCTGGAATATCTCTCAATGGCAGATAAATATGAAGAAAAAAAAAGTCAGATCTTTGTTGCCGTGTTTTGTGAAGAGATTAATTAGTTCTTTACAAGAAAAGTTCCTAATTTTATGATGAAGAGAATAAAAGCCGACAGTTGTTTGAGACGAGTCGGGGCGACGAAATAAAAATGAGAGAGAGGAGGGGAGGGCTGAGTGCTCCATGGAAACGGATGAAGGGCTTGTTTACAAAACAGCGTCTGTCAAAGACACAGCGCGGCACTGTTTACCGTTTTTCAATGACGTCATTCATCGCTCTTCTATAAAAGCATTTTTTTTTTCTTCTGGAGATAGGACATCAGCATTTTTATTCTTATGTATTTTGCACACACGCACCTACATGCATATATTCATACAAATATACGCGCATATAAGTACACGAGGTCATTGAAATTCACGCACACACACACACACACACACACACACAAACAATTATATAAAGATAACGAATGAACTCCTCGAGGCGTTGAAGTGTATCTAACTCTAAGCTAGGAATATATCATGAACTCAGGAACGAATTAATAATTATTCTGACAATCCCCAGCAAATAAATCACCAACATTCTTCTGGATATTTTTTTCGACATTTTTGCAATATTAGAGACTAGCAGCGGCTACCCGGCGTCGCCTGGGTAGAGGGGGATTTTTAAAGTTAGTCCCGCAGATCCATTATTACTGAATCGTGAGTTGAATCCTCGTGGGATGCCCCATTTTAAATCCTTATATAAAAAAATAGACCTTGATCCAGCTATTCTGAAAAGAAATGTTAATGTCTACTATCTAAACAAGTTTCGCAGATTTCTTATTTTCTGTGATGAATTTATTTTTCCTCAAATTAACGAAAGCCCCGATGAAGATCTATTGAAACAGATCGAAACACTGCAGCGTAGGCTAAATAAATATTACTTTATTTATGAATTTTTTTTTTCAATTTTTCATAATATGTACTCATAAATACACTCTCACACAAACACAAACACAAATACAGAGCAAATTCAGCACCAAGTTTTTGTCTCTTTTGCTACAACAAAAAAGCATAGACATACAAACACATACACACACACACACACACACACACACACATATATATATATATATAAAAACACACACACAACTTCAATACTTTTGAATACAACTTGTATATATTATATACTAGCAGCGGCTACCCAGCGTCGCCTGGGTAGAGGGGGATTTGTTTAAGTTAGTCCCGCAGATCCATTTTTACTGAATCGTGAGTTGAATCCTCGAGGGATGCCCCATTTTAAATCCTTATGTAAAAAAATAGACCTTGCATTGATCCAGCTACTCCGAAAAGAAATGTTAATGTCTACTGACTAAAATATTAAATGAAAAAAATCCATGCTGTTATCATTTGAATTTTATTTTTTAATTATCTTCATGAATATATATCAAATCTCTATCATTTTTGCTCAAAAACCAAGAACTGGTGATATTTAACACACACACACACACACACACACACACACACACACAATATATATATATATATATATATATATATTATATATATATATATTTTACTTTGTCATTAATTGTAATATTTTTGAAGTTTCCTCCGGACATACACATACACACAACTGCCCTTTATATATGGATAGATAGATAGATAGATAGATAATAGCTAACAATTTAGTGTTGGTCAATTATATTGTATTTTATTTCTTTATTGTTATAAGTAGTTGTAAAGTTTTTTTATGTATTATATATGTGTATTATATATACTAGCAAATATATGCACCCTCCGGGTGCAAGTATTTAAGTTTTAATGTAATAAAATATTGTATTAAATTAGAAAGGCTAATGAAACTAAATAAGAATGCAGATAAAAAGATTTGAAACAGAGGGAGTATAATAAAAAATGGAACAACTGAAACTTACTCTTCCATCACTCTCGTTTTTCATTGTTATTTTTTCTAATTTAAGTATTTAGTTTTAAGAGGAAGTAAAGAATAAAATGACAGTTATTTTATCTTGTTAATGGATTTCATTTAAGATCCATTGAAGAGATTTTTGCTTATATCATTAAAATAAAACCAAACAGTTAGAAATCAATAATACTAAGCACATATTTATTAAATTCGATTTTTTAATTAATATGCAAATTAGACTTCCCGTTCACACTGTAAACTGCTATTTTGTGGTATATATAAATATAGAACCCATGGCCTTTTATTGTTTAGCGTTGGCTGGTTGGATTTTATGGGCATGTCAACCTGGGTTTATTTTATGCCAAAGATGTTTTTGTTTAAGGTTGGCTGGTTAGATTTTATGGCATGCAACCGTGGGTTATTTTATGCCAAAGATGTTTTGTTTAAGGTTGGCTGTTGGATTTATGGCATTCAACTCGTGGGTTATTTTATGCTAAAGATGTTTTGTATTTGGTTGGGTGTGGATTTTATGGCATGTCAACCCTTGGGTTATTTTATGCAAGATGTTTTTGTTTAGGTTGGTGGTTGATTTTATAGCATGTCAACCTTTGGGTTATTTTATGCCAAATATGTTTTGTTTTAGGTTGGCTGGTGGATTTTTGGCATGTCAACTCTGTTATATTTTATGAAGATGTTTTTGTTTTAGTTGGTGGTTGGTTTTATGGCATGTCAACCTGGGTTATTTTATGCCAAAGATGTTTTTGTTTTAGGTGGTTAGTTGGATTTTACAGCATGTCAAGTTTGGGTTATCTTAAGCCAAATACTTTTTTGTTTTATTCATTCTTCTGTGATTCAAATTTTTCTAAACCATTTTTAAATACATTTTTAAAATTCATTTTGATCTGTTTAACCCATAGATGGACCCTAAGTAGTACTACAACCCGGATCAGAGTGACCTGGGAGTAATAGGGATGAATATACTCTACACTTCCAGAGCTCCAGAATTGGAAACTCGCCACAAGATGCAATTTAATGTTATACCCAGGATACTAAAGATCCTCAGCCACTGCCTACTAGCACATACATGATGAAAAGGATTGGAAGTTTGCCATAAAAAAATATAGTCAGGACAATCATATAGGTACTAGGGCTTGATGTAACCAGTCAATTAATTGGAGTGAGCTTCTCAGACTAAGTAAGGGCTAAGAGGATAATATATTCTCAAATTTGTTAAAATCACAGCCTATGTCACTGACTATAAACAGTATAGATATTTAATCAATTCATTCACCACGGGTAGGATGTGCCACAAGGTCTCAAGTATGGGTTCCAGTGAGAATCAAATTATTCAGTAGTAATGGATCTAGAAGATTAGCTCGATGGGACAGCCCTACTATAAACTTAAAAATAGTTTGGAAAATATTTAGATAAGAAAAGAAAAAGGAATTGGGTTTTATTAAAAATAGTTTAAACATTGAGCTAAAAATAATTTGATTGAAATGAATTTGTTTAAGAAATAGTTATGTACATAATCTATGCATAGATTATTGTCAATCCCCTGTATTTCTGAAGGGATGGCCCATTTTCATATCACGGGCGGGACTTCCATGGAAATTACAGAAAGCCGCCAAATACGTGAAGTCACGGGACCCGGTTGGGTCTTCAGTTTCAGCTTGGACGTCAGGCAGAGAAGATGTTACTGCTTTAGCTGAGACTCACTGCAACACGCGCTGTGATTAGTTATAGAGAAATATGTTTAGTTAAGAAAAATAAGTTAAATAAATAATATGGTTTTTGGTTGATGAATGTCTTGCAACAAGACTGACCTAGAAGACCAGACATGAAGTCCCAAGACTAGGTCCAGACGCTGGATGAAGAACGTAAGATACCAAAGATGAACAGAAGAAGAATAGAAGTTAAAAGAAGAGTATACAATATTTAAAATTTGAGCTAAAAATAATTTGATTAAATGAATTGGTTTTTTAAAAATGGTTAAAAATTGAACTAAAAATAATTTATTAAAGATAATTTAGTTTTAAAAAAAAGTTGTTTAAAAATTGAGTTCCCTCTAGATCCCAAAGTTAAGCAGCGATGAGCATGTTAAATACTTAATTGGGCGACCACTTAAGCAATAGCAGTACTGTAAGCAAACCGAGTCTTTTGTTCATCAAAATGACTTAATTCGCATCAAATGACCCCAAAACAACAAAACAAACTAACCCACTATATCAATTTCCTCGTATATCAAATCAATTCCCCATTGAAAATACTGAAATGTTAACTAATCATTCCCATCCCACAAAAAATTGTTAGATTTTAAATAAGAAAAATAGCACTATATTGTATAAAAATAGATAAATAGAATGTAATGAATTATTGTTATAAAGTGCGGCCTAATGTCGGTATGAGCGAGGGAGTCTATCGCCTTTTCACTAGTGCTAGACCAAGGAGATTATTTTTAGTGTCTGAGGTGGGCGCCACACCTACCATCAGCTCCTTACTTTACCGCACAGATCCCTGTGCTCTCATAGGCTGAGTTGGCGAGGGCCGTGTAATATGTTTTAATGTTTATCTTTTTCATGAATAATATTAATAAATTTGGAAGCTTAAATATCTTTAGAGAACGTATTAACATAAGCGAATCTGAAGCTCGCTTGTACTCAAATTTTAGTTCTTGACCCAGTGACATCTTAGGGCTTGGAAAACTTTACATTTCAGTTGATATAGTGTCCAGTTCCTTTACATTAAAATTATTTGGTTCAAAAGGTTTTTTATTGTTTATTAAACCTTCTATGTTATTGCTCTGACCAACCCTGTCTATCGCGGGTTGGAAAGATACACAGAAGAATGGTGTGCTAAAACATATTAAGCACCAGCATCCTGTGCCAAACAGATACATACAAACATAGAACAAATAAGTACAAACAATTAACAGGCAAACACACTAAATAAAGGAGGTCAGTTCAGTATAGCCAACGCAACAAAGTCAATTTGAATATTATTCAGCTATTTAATCTACTTTAATCGTGGGCTATTTTATGGCTATGAGCCAGTCCATCTGGTAGAGACTGAAGGGGTGTTAGCTACTCTACAACAGTAACCATTTTATCCATTCATCTTTTGTTAGGGCTGGAGAGCTCTACGTCATTTACAATTCATTAATTCCCATGTCCAAAATAGTTGGAATATAATTACACCATTAATCTTGCAAAAACTCTGCCATGTTTTTCCAGAGCTCCAATATTGCAGATGTAAGCTTTAAAATTGTTAGCAACGGATCATTAATGAATAAACTGAGGAGTTCACCCTTGACAGTAGAAGATAGTATTGACAAATAATGTGTATAAATGAATAAAAATGAATAAAAACATGTAATATTATAACGGTAAAAATCTTCTTTCTCACACACAGTAACAACCACCTACCTCTCTCTCTCTCTCTATATATATATATATATATATATATAAGTAAAGTCGACGCGGGCGGCCTAAAGTCGTATCAGCCAGCGAGTCTATCTTCAATAGCGTAGTCAGGAGATTGTTTTTGCATCTGAGGTGAGCGCCACACCTACCATCACTCCTTACTTTACCGCACAGATCCCTGTGCTACTCATAACGCTGAGTTGGCAGGGACGATATCGAACTAGAACCTTGTGTTTTCAGCGAACGCTCTACCGACTGAGCTAACCCGCCCCTTATATATATAATTATGCATATTTATGTATATATTATGTATTTGATTTCTGGTGATTATTTTTTTTTGTTCGATTTTCTCTGTAGTTTGTAAAAATCTATCTGAAGAGACCCTACTCATTTTGAGTCTCTGCCCGAAATAAATTTATTAAAGTCTTAATGACGTTTTGTAAGTTTTTCTATCTTTGAAAATTATATATAGTTTATAAGTTCCTGAATAAACATACAAAGAACTACACACACCACACACACACACACACACACACACCACAACACACACACACACACACACACACACATATATATATATATATATATATATATATATATAAAAGTCATGGGAAATGGACTCATCGCCACGATTTCAAATCCTGGACGCGTAACTGCATTTTTACTTAGCGTAATACCCTATGGGAAAAGTAATGATCCTACTCTCTCTCCAGCTATGGGTAAATAGTAGGGAAGACCGGGCTCTTAACCTTGGTTAGGCAACCGGTCTAGGAGAAAGAAAACTCTGAATTCAAACCTGTTGAACTCGCTTATAGAAATTGACCTTGAGTCACATCCCGCTCGTGCGGAGGGGTTGGTAAAGTATGATGTATATATATATATATATATATATATATATAAACCTCCTCTAGCTTTTGGAGATAGATCACTGATGAGGTTAAACACCTTATATTGAAAGTTTGGCTAGGATGGGATGANTATAATTGCTGTTGTCAGTATGTAGACGTAGTTAACAGTATTTAATAATGTAAGACAATTTTATTAATAATTGATGTTTAGATAAAAATAAATCATTGAGAATGTGAGTCATAAACTTAAGAGAATTGTGACTTGAGTAGGAAATAGTTTCGGTTAACAGACAGAAAAAAACACAATCTCATTATAATAGAGATAAGTAGTATAAAGTTGTGGAGTGGCAAATCATTCAGTATAGCGAGACGTGAGGGAGTCTATCCTCTTTTTCACTAACGATAGGATTATTAGTACTATATTAAATCCAAACCAGCTTCGTCAAGGATTTGAACGTGTGTCTCTGTGTCATTTCCTATGACGATAACCATTACAGTATAGTCGCTCCAAAACTATAGAATAGCTATGCTTTACAGAGCAAAGTGCTTCTGTATCATTTAATAACATCCAAAATAATCTTAATTTACTAGAGCATAAAGTTTGGGTTGGGTCTTTGATATATTAACAGATATGTTTGGAATTATTTGTTTATAAATATCGGCATGTAATCAATATTGCCATAAATCTGACAGGTTGTTTTTTTCTTTAAATTTGGTTGGCTGGTTGGTTGTTGGTTGGTTGGATGTTGCGTTGGTCTTATGAAATATCAACCCTTATGTTATTCTATGCTGAAGATGTTTTTGTTTTTAGGTTTGGTTGGTTGGTTTGGTTGGTTGGATTTTATGCATGTCAACCTTGGGTTATTTTATGCTGAAGATGTTTTGTTTAGGTTGTTGGTTGCGTTGGTTGTTGGATTTTATGGCATGTCAACCCTTGGGTTATTTTATGCTGAAGATGTTTTTGTTTTAGGTTGTCGTTGGTTGGTTGGATTAGGCATGTCAACCTTTGGGTTATTTTATGCCAAATATGTTTTTTTTTAGTTGGCTGGTGGATTTTTTGCATGTCAACCCTTAGGTTATTTTATTCTGAAGATGTTTTTGTTTTAGATTGGTTGGTTGGGTTTTATGGCATGTCAACCTTGGAGTATTTTATGCCAAAGATGTTTTTGTTTTAGGTTGGTTAGTGGATTTACAGGCATGTCAAGTTTGGTATCTTAAGCCAAATACTTTTTGTTTTATTCATTCTTCCTGTGTATTCAAATATTTTCTAAACCATTTTTAAAATTACATTTTTAAATTCATTTTGATCTGTTTAACCCATAGATGGGACCCTAAGTAGTACTACAACCCCGGATCAGAGTGGACCTGGGAGTAATAGGGATGAACCTATACTCTACACTCCCAGAGCTCCAGAATTTGAAACTCGCCACAAGATGCAAATTTAATGTTATACCCAGGATACTAAAGATCCTCAGCCACTGCCTACTAGCACATTACATGATGAAAAGGATGGAAGTTTGCCATAAGAAAAATATAGTCAGGACAATCATATAGGTACTAGGGCTTTATGTAACCAGTCAATTAATTGAGTGAGCTTTCTCAGACTAAGTAAGGGCTAAAGAGGATAATATTCTCAATAATTGTTAAAATCACAGCCTATGTCACTGACTATAAACAGTATAGATATTTAATCAATTCATTCACACGGTAGGATGTGCCACAAGGTCTCAAGTATGGGGTTCCAGTGAGAATCAAATTCAGTAGTAATGGATCTAGAAGATTAGCTCGATGGGACAGCTACTATAAACTTAAAAAAATAGTTTGGAAAATATTTAGATAAAAGAAAAAGAAAAGGAATTGGGTTTTATTAAAAAATAGTTTAAACATTGAGCTAAAAATAATTTGATTTGAAAATGATTTGTTTAAGAAATAGTTATGCTACATAATCTATGCATAGATTATTGGTCAATCCCCTGTATTTTCTGAAGGATGGCCCATTTTCATATCACGGGCGGGATTTCCATGGAAGATTACAGAAAGCCCGCAAAATACGTGAAGTCACGTGGGACAGGTTGGGTCTTCAGTTTCAGCTTGGACGTCAGGCAGAGAAGATGTTACGCTTTAGCTGAGACTCACTGCACAAGCGCGCTGTATAGTTAGAGAAATATGTTTAGTAAGAAATAATAGTTAAATACATAATATGGGTTTGTTGGTTGATGAATGTCTTAGCAACAAGACTGACCTAGAAGACCAGACATGAAGTCCCAAAGACTAGGTCCAGACGCTGGAAGATGAACGTAAGATACCAAAGATGAACAGAAGAAGAATAGAAGTAAAGAAGAGTATACAATATTTAAAATTTGAGCTAAAAATAATTTGATTTGAAATGAATTGGTTTTTTAAAAATTTTGGTTAAAAATTGAACTAAAAATAATTTATTAAAGATAATTTAGTTTTAAAAAAAAGTTGTTTAAAAATTGAGTTCCCTCTAGATCACCAAAGTTAAGCAGCGATGAGCATGTTAAATACTTAATTGGGCGGACCACTTAAGCAACAGAGATACTGTAAAAGCAAACCGAGTCTTTTGTTCATCAAAATGACTTAATTCTGCATCAAATGCACCCAAAACAAAACAAACCCACTATATCAATCTTTCATCAAATCCTCGATATCAAATCAATTTCCTCGTATATTAAATCCATTTCCTCGTATATCAAATCAATTTCCCCATTGAAAATACTGAAATGAACTAATCAATTCCCATCCCACAAAAAAATGTTAGAGTTTTAAATTAGAAAAATAGCACTATATTGTATAAAAATAGGATAAATAGAATGTAATGAATTATATGTTATAAAAGTGCGGCCTAATGTCGGTATGAGCGAGGGAGTCTATCGCCTTTTCACTAGTTGCTAGACCAAGGAGATTATTTTTAGTGTCTGAGGTGGGCGCCACACCTACATCAGCTCCTTACTTTACCGCACAGATCCCTGTGCTACTCATAGGCTGAGTTGGCGAAGGGCCGGCTGTAATATGTTTAATGTTTATCTTTTTCATGAATAATATTGAATAAATTTGGAAGCTTAAATATCTTTAGAGAACGTATTAAACATAAGCGAATCTGAAGCTCGCTTGTACCTCAAATTTTAGTTCTTGACCCAGTGACATCTTAGGGCTTGGAAAACTTTACATTTCAGTTGATATAGTGTCCAGTTTCCTTTTCAATTAAAATTTATTTGGTTCAAAAAGGTTTTTTATTGTTTATTAAACCTTCTATGTTATTGCTCTGACCAACCTTGTCTATCGCGGGTTGGAAAGATACACAGAAGAATGGTGTGCTTAAAACATTTATTAAGCACCAGCATCCTGTGCCAAAACAGATACATACAAACATAGAACAAATAAGTACAAACAATTAACAGGCAAACACACTAAATAAAGGAGGTCAGTTCAGTATAGCCAACGCAACAAAGTCAATTTGAATATTATTCAGCTATTTAATCTACTTTAATCGTGGGCTATTTTATGGCTATGAGCCAGTCCATCTGGTAGAGAACTGAAGGGGTGTTAGCTACTCTACAACAAGTACCATTTTATCCATTCATCTTTTGTTAGGGCTGGAGAGCTCTACGTCAATTACAATTCATTAATTCCCATGTCCAAAATAGTTGGAATATAATTACACCATTAATTCTTGCAAAATACTCTGCCATGTTTTCCAGAGCTCCAATAGTGCAGATGTAAGCTTTAAAATTGTTAGCAACGGATCATTAATGAATAAACTGAGGAGTTCACCCTTGACAGTAGAAGATAGTATTTGACAAATAATGTGTATAAAATGAAATAAAAATGAATAAAAACATGTAATATTATAACGGTAAAAATCTCTTTCTCACAACACAGTACAACCAACCTATATATATATATATTATATATATATATATATATAAGTAAAGTCGACGGGCGGCCTAAAGTCGGTATCAGCCATGAGTCTATCCCCTTTCAATAGCGCTAGATCAAGGAGATTGTTTTTAGCATCTGAGGTAGAGCACACACCTACCATCAACTCCTTACTTTACCGCACAGATCCCTGTGCTACTCATACGCTGAGTTGCAGGACCTGATTGAATCTAGGAACCTTGGTGGTTTCTAGCGAACGCTCTACGACTGAGCTAAACCGGCCCTTATATATATAATTATGCATATTATGTATATATTATGTATTTGATTTCTGGTGATTATTTTTTTTGTTCGATTTTCTTGTAGTTTGAAAAATCTATCTGAAGAGACCCTACTCATTTTGAGTCTCTGCCTCGAAATAAATTTATTAAAGTCTTATGACGGTTTGTAAAGTTTTTCTATCTTTGAAAAATTATATATAGTTTATAAGTTCCTGAATAAAATACAAGGAACTACCACCACACACACACACGCACACACACAAAACACACACACACACACACACACACACACACATATATTATATATATATATATATATAATATATATATAAAAAAGTCATGGGAAAATGGACTCATCGCCACGATTTCAAATCCTGGACGCGGTAACTGCATTTTTCACTTAGCGTAATACCCTTGGGAAGTATGATCCTACTCTCCTCCAGCTATGGGTATATAGGGCAGACCGGGCTCTTTAACCTTGGTTAGGCAACCGGTCTAGGAGAAAGAAAACTCTGATTCAAACCTGTTGAACTCCGCTTTAAGAAATATGACCTGTGTCAATCCTGCTGTGGGAAGGGTGCTAATATATATATATATATATAATATTTACCACCCTCCGCATGAGCAGGATGCGACACAAGGTCAATTTCTTAGCGGAGTTTAACAGGTTTGAATTCAAGTTTTCCTTCTCCTAGACCGCGTTGCCTAACCAGTAAAGGCCCAGTCTGCCCTACTATTACCCATAGCTGGAGGAGAGTAGGATTCATACCTTTCCAAGGTATAGCGCTAAGTGAAATGCAATTATATATAATATATATATATATAATATATATTATATATATATTATATATATATATATATATATAAAACTCCTCTACGCTTTTGGAGATAGATCCCTAATGAGTGTTAAAACATCCTTATATTGAAAGTTTGGCTAGGATTGGGAGATAGACTCCAGGAGCATATTTATTTCTGAAACTACATTACCCAAGGTACTTGCTTAAGTATATTTCATTTTAATCAAAGTGTGTCATTGGGGGGGGCACCACCAGCACAATAGAATGCAAACAGCTCTGAACAAAAATTTGAACACGTGTCGCCGCTTTCATTTCGGTTTCATAACCATTACGCTAAACACCGGTTCCCATTTTAAGGGAGAATAATTTGTTAATTTTAGTTGGTACATTATTTTTTTGTAGATAAAATATATTCTATCCTTCATGGGTCATTGCATTTATATACATAAATCAAACTACATAAATAATATAAAAAATGGTAATATTATACACATATTCAATATTAATAATATTTATACCTAACTTAATTACGTATGGTCTTAGTTTTTTTTTCTTTTTCTTTTTCTTCTACTAATTCTTAAAAAATTCACACAAATAATACTTTTCTCATCTTTTAAATCTCTTGGAAAATTTGTTACATATTTCAAATGACGTCACAAGTTAAAGAAAAAGAATGTTGCCAAACAGTTATGAACTTTTCTCTATACGCTTCTCATCTCCTGTTTATTTAAATAAATTAGGGACAAAAGAGTTTTTCATCAGAATGTGCTGGAAAAACCAAGGTTCCTTTTCAAGACATTCATAGAGACTTGATTGGTTGGCTGGTTGGTTGGATTTTACGGTATGATAACCCATTGGTTCATTTATGCCAAATATGTTTTTGTCTAATTCATTCTTCTTGGGTACCCAAATTTGTTTTTTCAACCCATTTTAACACATTTTTAGAACTTATTTTGTTTATTTAACCCATAGATGGGACCTATAACAGGTACTACCACTACAGGTCAGAGTGTATCTGGGAGCATTGTGATGAAGGGGTGCTACACATTCCCCAAACCTCCAAAACTGGAACCTCACCATTAGACAGAGTTTACATCATTCCCAGGACATGTAGACCCTCAATGATGAAGGGTACTCCACGTTCCCGAATCCAGAACTGGAACTTCACCATCAATTAAAGTTTAACTCATACCCATGACTACTCAATAGGGCCCTCAGTCACTGCCTTCTCGCACATAGTTGATAAAAAGGGTTAGGAGTTGTAATAAAGCAAGAGGACAGGGAATATAATAGACTGGTAGTAGTTGGTTGGTTGGTTGGTTGGTGTTTACGACATGTCAACCCCTTGGGTTATTTTATGCCGAATACTTCTATGGTAAAAAAAAATGTTTATGCTAACAAAGTTTTGAAATAATTTCATTTTTAATGGATAATACATTTTGTTTATAAACTCATGTTTTCTATTTAACCCATAAATGGACCAACAGCTACTACCACTCCAGGTCAGAGTGCGACCAGGGAGCATGGTGATGAGGGGGTGCTTCACATTCCCCAAACCTCAAAACTAGAACTTCACCATCAGATAGAGTTTAACGTCTTTCCCAGGACATGTAGAACCTCAGTCACCACCTTCTAGCATCCATATGATAAAAAGGGTTGGGCTTGCCATAAAGACTGGTAGTAGTAGTAGTAGTTGTAGTAGTAGAAGTAGTAATAGTAATGAGTAATACCAGTAGTATTAGTAGTTAGTAGTTTGAGCGAGGTCCTTTTTTCAGCTTGTCGATACAATCAGGAAAGCTCCAGGGGGCATGAAACGTGAGGTTGCGCACATGAATACACCCAATATTCTGGTCTAAACCAGAACATACATTCCATTATACAAGTTATATTAGGAAGTGGCGGATCTTTCTCTTCTTACAGATTATTTTTTTATTAAGGCTCAAAGGGAAAACATAAAAACTAAGAAGAGACAACCTGTTGTGCTGTTTAAAATTTATTGATTTCTCCATGCTCAGTGACTATTGCTCATACCACGCCTCTCTGGCTCCTTTCACCTTTTTTCTTGTCTCTTAAACGGACCGGAAAACGTGAACATTTCCAATAACCTATTAGGTCGCTGGGGTGGCATGCCAAGTAATGGGGATGACTTAGCTGTGTCTCTGTACCCTCTGAGTAACGCTGACAGGTTGTATTAGGTTACAATGTACCACAAACAAAGAACGATCTCTGATCAAATCTACCATTAATGTTTAAAAAGATTAACCTTACAAGGCTAAGGGGATCAAACTACCTTGCTATTTTTCTCGTAGATAGGCAAGGGAGAAGTGAATTCATGCCTTTCTAAAGGATTGCTATGAAGTGAAACGCAAGTGGTATTCCAGCTCTAACCAAGTCACTGTTTGTGTGAAAATAAAAAGAACGAGATAAAGATATTTCTTGCAAATGCCCACGAGGGCTTAACATTTTCTAAAAGAGTCGATTTGGATCGGACTCCCAAAATGCTTAACCGGTATTGAATTTACGAGTCATTTTTATTGGCTTTTTTGATAGTTTTCGATTAATTGAATTCATGATGTTAAAGAAAAGATAAGTTCGAAGGATTGCAGGGATATGAATACTTAAAAAAACCCTTCTTGTAACTGAAAATCACAAATTTCAATTAAATTGTCGGTTTCGGTTTTATGGAATTGCCGTAAGTACCCGTCCTTTATAGTCCAGAAGAAATCACCTATTTTGAAAGTATTAAAGTTTCAATATGTTTGGTTTTCTGATTGATTTTGATGCGTAGAATCATTTATACCAAAGAAAGCAATCAATTTGTAAGAATTGCAGATATATGAGAACTTTAATCACCTATTATAGTGTTAAAAATCTACAATGTCGTTTAACATTTTAGCTGTGTATTAATAATATATATATATATATATTATATATATATATATATATATATAGAGAGAGAGAGAGAGAGAGAGAGAGAGTTCTTCATAAATAAATTTGGTTGGCAATATTTTACCAATGCCACAATGAAAGTTATGAAAAGAACAAAAATAAACCCCTAAAAACAAAATACTAATTTGACCAAACTAGCAAGGCGGGTCATGTATTAAATGAGTGTAGCAAACTAGCACAACGGGAATACAAAGCTAGGCACGACTGGGTTGGGAAGGTGATCCCTGCGAATTATGCAAAAAAATTAAATTTTGACCATACAACAAAATGGTATATGCATAAAACAGAATTTGTTCTGAGAATGAAACGCCATAAAATTCTCTGGGACTTTGAGATAAAGACGGATCACCCTATCCCAGCCAGGAGACCAGACCCAGTGTTGATTAACAAAAAAACCAAAAAAACCAAAAAAAAAAAAAAAAACGTGTCAACTGGTGGACTTTGCCGTTCCAGCAGATCGTAGGGTGAAGTTGAAGGAAAATGAAAAAGAGGATAAATACCTGGACCTTACCAGAGAACTGAAAAAAGCTGTGGAAATACTTCAAGGATCAACAGACAAGGATAAAAACTGATACTACATCTTTCTACTTCAAGGTTCAAAAGACAAGGATTAAAACGTGATACTACATCTTTCTACTTCAAAGGATCAAAACAAGATTAAAACTGATACTACTCTTCTACTTTAAGGAAGGATCAACAGACAAGGATTAAAACTGATACTACATCTTTCTACTTTAAGGGATCAACAACAAGGATTAAAACTGATACTACATCTTTCTACTTAAGAAGGCATCAACAGACAACGATTAAAACTGATACTACATCTTTCTACTTAAGGATCAAACAGACAAGGATTAAAACTGATACTACATCTTTCTACTTTAAGGATCAACAGACAAGGATTAAAACTGATACTACATCTTTCTACTTAAGAAAGCTCAAACTTTATGCTACATGTAATATCTACTGTGAAACTGCATTCAATTAAAGGCCTAAAATTGGCAACTTGAATCATAAAAGTGATTTCTAAAATTTTGGAAATTTAAACTTTGGGTTACCCTCGTATTTGCTAAGGGATTTGTCATTAATTTTCAAAGGAAAAAAAACCCAGATTTCTATAGCTTGTGCCATTCATAAGATATCTGTTCTTTACAGTTCTTGGCGTCGCCTGCCTCTCTTCATATATTTAAACACAGCAAACAAAGAACTTATTACATTTCTGTCGCCTATAACTTACACGATATAATTTATTCTTTGATAATTTAAATCCAGTATGAATGTCTATAATGGTCTCTTTATCTAAGAAATAAATATTATCGTGTAAGTTAATAGGCGACAGAAATGTAATAAGTTCTTGTTTGCTTGTTTAAATATATGAAGAGAGGCAGGCGACGCCAAAGACTGTAAAGAACAGATATCTTATGAATGGCACAAGCTTATAGAAAATCTGGGTTTTTTTCTTTGAAAAATTAATGACAAATCCCCTTAGCAAATACGAGGGTAACCCCAAAGTTTAAATTTCCAAAATATTTAGAAATCACTTTTATGATTCAAGTTGCCATTTTAGGCCTTTAATTGAATGCAGTTTCACAGTAGATATTACAATGTAGCATAAAGTTTGAGCCTTTCTAAAGTAGAAATGTAGTATCAGTTTAATCCTTGTTGTTGATCTTAAGTAGAAAGATGTAGTATCAGTTTTAATCCTTGTCTGTTGATCCTTAAAGTAGAAAGATGTAGTATCAGTTTTAATCCTTTGTCTGTGATCCTTCCTTGAAGTAGAAAGATGTAGTATCAGTTTTAATCCTTGTCTGTTGATCCTTAAAGTAGAAAGATGTAGTATCAGTTTTAATCCTTGTCTGTTTATCCTCCTTTAAAGTAGAAAGATGTAGTATCAGTTTTAATCCTTGTCTGTTGATCCTTCCTTGAAGTAGAAAGATGTAGTATCAGTTTTAATCCTTGTCTTTTGAAAACTTGAAGTAGAAAGATGTAGTATCAGTTTTACCTTGTCTGTTGATCCTTGAAGTTATTCCACAGCTTTTCAGTTCTCTGGTAAGGTCCAGGTATTTATCCATCTTTTCATTTTCCTTCAACTTCACCCTACGATCTGCTGGAACGGCAAAGTCCACACAGTTGACACGTTTTTTTTTTTTTTTGGTTTTTTGGTTTTTGTTAATCAACACTCTGGGTCTGGTCTCCTGGCTGGGATAGGGTGATCCGTCTTATCTCAAAGTCCCAGAGAATTATGCGTTTCATTCTCAAGAACAAATTCTGTTGTTATGCATATACCATTTTGTGTATGGTCAAAATTTTAATTTTTTGCATAATTCCCAGGGATCACCTTCCCAACCCAGTCGTGCCTAGCTTTGTGTATTCCCGTTGTGCTAGTTTGCTACACTCATTTAATACATGACCCCGCCTTGCTAGTTTGGTCAAATTAGTATTTGTTTTTAGGGGTTTATTTTTGTTCTTTTCATAACTTTTCATTGTGCATTGGTTAAAATATTGCCAACCAATTTATTTATGAAGAACTCCTCTCTCTCTCTCTCTCTCTCTCTATATATATATATATATATATATATATATATATATATAATATTAAATACACAGCTAAAATGTTAACGACATTGTAGATTTTTAACACTATAATAGGTGATTAAAGTTCTCATATATCTGCCAATCTTACAATTGATTGCTTTCTTTGGTATAAATGAATTCTACGCATCAAAATCAATCAGAAAAACCAAACATATTGAAACTTTAAATACTTTCAAAAATAGGTGATTCTCTGGACCTATAAGGACGGGTACTTACGGCAATCCATAAACCGAAACCGACAATTTAATTGAAATTTGTGATTTTCAGTTACAAGAAAGGGTTTTTTAAGTATTCATATCACTGCCAATCCTTCGAACTTATCTTTCCTTTAACATCAATGAATTCAATTAATCGAAAACTATCAAAAAAGCCAATAAAATGACTCGTAAATTCAATACCGGTTAAGCATTTTTGGGAGTCCGATCCATCGACTCTTTTAGAAAATGTTAAGCCCTCGTGGGCATCTTGCAAGAAATATCTTTATCTCGTTCTTTTTATTTTCACACAAACAGTGACTTGGTTAGAGCTGGAATACCACTTGCGTTCACTTCATAGCAATCCCTTTAGAAAAGGCATGAATCACTTCTCCCTTGCCTATCTACGAGAAAAATAGCAAGGTAGTTTGATCCCCTAGCCTTGTAAGGTAATCTATTTAAACATTAATGGTAGATTTGATCAGAGATCGTTCTTTGTTGTGGTACATTGTAACCTAATACAACCTGTCACGCGTTACTCAGAGGGTACAGAGACACAGCTAAGTCATCCCCATTACTTGGCATGCCACCCCACGACCTAATAGGTTATTGGAAATGTTCACGTTTTCCGGTCCCTTTAAGAACAAGAAAAAAAGGTGAAAGGAGCCAGAGAGGCGTGGTATGAGCAATAGTCACTGAGGCATGGAGAAATCAATAAAATTTTAACAGCAAACAACAGGTTGTCTCTTCTTAGTTTTTATGTTTCCCTTTGAGCCTTAATAAAAAATAATCTGTAAGAAGAGAAAGATTCCGCCACTTCCTAATATAACTTGTATAATGGAATGTATGTTCTGGTTAGACAGAATATTGGGTGTATTCATGTGCGCAACCTCACGTTTCATGCCCCCCTGGAGCTTTCCTGATTGTATCGACAAGCTGAAAAAAAGGACCCTCGCTCAAACTACTACTACTAATACTACTGGTATTACTCATTACTATTACTACTTCTACTACTACAACTACTACTACTACTACCAGTCTTATGGCAAGCCCCAACCCTTTTATCATATGGATGCTAGAAGGTGGTGACTAGGTTCTACATGTCCTGGGAAAGACGTTAAACTCTATCTGATGGTGAAGTTTCTAGTTTTGGAGGTTTGGGGAATGTGAAGCACCCCCTCATCACCAATGCTCCCTGGTCCACTCTGACCTGGAGTGGTAGTAGCTGTTAGGGTCCCATTATGGTTAAATAGAAAACATGAGTTTATAAACAAAATTGTATTATCCATTAAAAATGAAATTATTTCAAAACTTTGTTAGCATTAACATTTTTTTTACCAATAGAAGTATTCGGCATAAAAATAACCCAAGGGGTTGACATGTCGTAAAACCAACCAAACAACCAACCAACTACTACCAGTCTATTATATTCCCTGTCCTATTGCCTTTATTACAACTCCTAACCCTTTTATCACATATGTGCGAGAAGGCAGTGACTGAGGGCCCTATGAGTAGTCATGGGTATGACGTTAAACTTTAATTGATGGTGAAGTTCCAGTTCTGGATTTCGGGGAACGTGGAGTACCCCTTCATCATTGAGGGTCTACATGTCCTGGGAATGATGTTAAACTCTGTCTAATGGTGAGGTTCCAGTTTTGGAGTTTGGGAATGTGTAGCAACCCCTTCATCACCAATGCTCCCAGATACACTCTGACCTGTAGTGTAGTACCTGTTAAGGTCCCATCTATGGGTAAATAAAACAAAATAAGTTCTAAAAATGTGTTAAAATGGGTTGAAAACAAATTGGGTACCCAAGAAGAATGAATTAGACAAAAACATATTTGGCATAAAATGAACCAATGGGTTATCATACCGTAAAATCCAACCAACCAGCCAACCAATCAGTCTCTATGAATGTCTTGAAAGGAACCTTGGTTTTTCCAGCACATTCTGATGAAAAACTCTTTTGTCCCTAATTTAATTTAAAAAACAGGAGATGAGAAAGCGTATAGAGAAAAGTTCATAACTGTTTGGCAACATTCTTTTCTTTAACTTGTGACGTCATTGAAATATGTAACAAATTTTCCAAAGAGATTAAAAGATGAGAAAAGTATTATTTGTGTATTTTTAAGATTAGTAGAAGAAAAAGAAAAAGAAAAAAAAACTAAGACCATACGTAATTAAGTTAGGATTAAATATCTTATATATTGAATATGTGTATAATATTACCAATTTTATTATTATTATGTAGTTTGATTTATGTATTAAATGCAATGACCATGAGGATGAAGAATATATTTTATCTACAAAAAAAATAATGTACCAACTAAAATTAAACAATTATTCTCCCTTAAAATGGGAACCGTGTTTAGCGTAATGGTATGAAACCGAAATGAAAGCGGCGACACGTGTTCAAATTTTGTTCAGAGCTGTTTGCATTTCTATTGTGCCCCCCCCCCCAATGACACACTTTGATTAAAATGAAATATACTTAAGCAAGTACCTTGGGTAATATAGTTTCAGAATATATATGCTCCTGGATCTATCTCCCCAAATCCTAGCCAAACTTTCATATAAGGATGTTTAACACTCATTAGGATCTATCTCAAAAGCGTAGGAGGAGTTTATATATATATATATATATAATATATATATATATAATATATATATATATATATAATATATATAATTGCATTTCACTTAGCGCAATACCTTGGGAAAGTATGAATCCTACTCTCCTCCAGCATGGGTAAATAGAGGCAGACTGGGCTCTTTAACCTTGGTTAGGCAACGTCTAGGAGAAGGAAAACTCTGAATCAAACCTGTTAAACTCCGCTTAGAAATTGACCTTTGTCGCATCCTGCTCATGCGGAGGGGTTGTAAATATATATATATATATATATATATATAGCCAACCCTTCCCCACGAGCAGGATGTGACACAAGGTCAATTTCTTAAGCGGAGTTCAACAGGTTTGAATTCAGAGTTTTCTTTCTCCTAGACCGGTTGCCTAACCAAGGTTAAGAGCCCGGTCTGCACTACTATATACCCATAGCTGGAGGGAGAGTAGGGACATACCTTTCCCAAGGGTATTACGCTAAGGAAAATGCAGTTACCGCGTCAGGATTTGAAATCTGGCGATGAGTCCATTTCCCAGACTTTTTATATATTATATATATATATATATATATATATATATATGTGTGTGTGTTGTGTGTGTGTGTGGTGTGTGTGGTTGTGTGGTGCGTGTGTGTGTGTGTAGTCTTGTATGTTTTTCAGGAACTTATAAACTATATATAATTTCAAAGATAGAAAAACTTAACAAACCGTCATTAAGACTTTAATAAATTTATTCGAGCAGAGACTCAAAATGGTAGGGTCTCTTCAGATAGATTTTACAAACTACAGAGAAAATCGAAACAAAAAAAAATAATCACCAGAAATCAAATACATAATATATACATAATTATGCATAATTATATATATAAAGGGGCCGGTTAGCTCAGTCGGTAGAGCGTTCGGCTAGAAAACCACAAGGTTCCTAGATCAATACAGTCCCCTGCCAACTCAGCGTATGAGTAGCACAGGGATCTGTGCGGTAAAGTAAGAAGTTGATGGTAGTGTGGTTGCTCTACCTCAGATGCTAAAACAATCTCCTTGATCTAGCGCTATTGAAAAAGGGGATAGATCCCTGGCTGATACGCTTTAGGGCCGCCCCGTCGACTTACTTATATATATATATATATATATATATATATATATAGTATAGGTTGTTTACTGTGTGTGAGAAAGAGATTTTCTACCGTTATAATATTACATGTTTTTATTCATTTTATTCATTTATACACATTATTTGTCAATAACATATCTTCTACTGTCAAGGGTGAACTCCTCAGTTTATTCATTAATGATCCGTTGCTAACAATTTTAAAGCTTACATCTGCACTATTTGGAGCTCTGGAAAAACATGGCAGAGTTATTTGCAAGATTAATGGTGTAATTATATTCCAACTATTTTGGACATGGGAATTAATGAATTGTAAATGACGTAGAGCTCTCCAGCCCTAACAAAAAGATGAATGGATAAAATGGTTACTGTTGTAGAGTAGCTAACACCCCTCAGTTCTCTACCAGATGGACTGGCTCATAGCCATAAAATAGCCCACGATTAAAGTAGATTAAATAGCTGAATAATATTCAAATTGACTTTGTTGCGTTGGCTATACTAACTGACCCTCCTTTATTTAGTGTGTTTGCCTTGTTAATTGTTTGTACTTATTGTTCTAGTTTGTATGTATCTGTTGGCACAGGATGCTGGTGCTTAATAAATGTTTTAAGCACACATTCTTTCTGTGATCTTCCAACCCGCGATAGACAATGGTTGGGTCAGAGCAATAACATAGAAGGTTTAATAAACAATAAAAAAACCTTTTGAACCAAATAAATTTTAATTGAAAAGGAACTGGACACTATATCAACTGAAATGTAAAGTTTTCCAAGCCCTAAGATCACTGGGTCAAGAACTAAAATTTGAGTACAAGCGAGCTTCAGATTCGCTTATGTTAATACGTTCTCTAAAGATATTTAAGCTTCCAAATAATTATTCAATATTATTCATGAAAAAATAAACATTAAAACAATTACACGGCCCTCGCCAAATCAGCCTATGAGTAGCCACAGGGATCGTGCGGTAAAGTAAGGAGCTGATGGTAAGTGTGGCGCCCCACCTCAGACACTAAAATAATCTCCTTGGTCTAGCACTAGTGAAAAGCGATAGACTCCCTCGCTCATACCGACATTAGGCCGCACTTTTATAACATATATTCATTACATTCTATTTTATCCTATTTTTAATACAATATAGTGCATTTTTCTTATTTAAAACTCTAACAATTTTTTGTGGGATGGGAATGATTAGTATCATTTCAGTATATTTCAATGGGAAAATTGATTTGAATATCGAGGAAATGGATTTAATATACGAGGAAATGATTTGATATACGAGGAAATTGATTTGATATACGAGAAATTGATATAGTGGGTTATTGTTTTGTTTTTGGGTCATTTGATGCAGAATTAAGTCATTTTGATGAACAAAAGACTCGGTTTGCTTACAGTATCTACTGTTGCTTAAGTGGTCGCCCAATTAAGTATTTAACATGCTCATCGCTGCTTAACTTTGGTGATCTAGAGGGAACTCAATTTTTAAACAACTTTTTTTTAAAAACTAAATTATCTTTAATAAAATTATTTTTAGTTCAATTTTTAACCAATTTTTAAAAAACCAAATTCATTTCAATCAAATTATTTTTAGCTCAAATTTTAAATATTGTATACTCTTCTTTTGACTTCTATTCTTCTTCTCTGTTCATCTTTGGTATCTTACGTTCATCTTCCAGCGTCTGGACCTAGTCTTGGGACTTCATGTCTGGTCTTCTAGGTCAGTCTTGTTGCCAAGACATTCATCAACACAAAACCATATATGTATTTAAACTATTATTTCTTAACTAAACATATTTCTCTAACTAATCACAGCGCGCTTGTGCAGTGAGTCTCAGCTAAAGCAGTAACATCTTCTCTGCCTGACGTCCAAGCTGAAACTGAAGACCCACCTGGTCCCACGTGACTTCACGTATTTTGCGGCTTTCTGTAATCTTCCATGGAAAGTCCCGCCCGTGATATGAAAATGGGCCATCCCTTCAGAAATACAGGGGATTGACAATAATCTATGCATAGATTATGTAGCATAAACTATTTCTTAAACCAATTCATTTCAATCAAATTATTTTTAGCTCAATTGTTAAACTATTTTTAATAAAACCCAATTCCTTTTTCTTTTCTTATCTAAATATTTTTCCAAACTATTTTTAAGTTATAGTAGGCTGCCCATCGAGCTAATCTTCTAGATCCATTACTACTGAATTGATTCTCACTGGAACCCCATACTTGAGGCCTTGTGGCACATCTACCCGTGGTGAATGAATTGATTAAATATCTATACTGTTTATAGTCAGTGACATAGGCTGTGATTTTAACAAATTATGAGATATTATCCTCTTTAGCCCTTACTTAGTCTGAGAAGCTCACTCCAATTAATTGACTGGTTACATCAAGCCCTTTACCTATATGATTGTCCTGACTATATTTTTCTTATGGCAAACTTCCAATCCTTTTCATCATGTATGTGCTAGTAGGCAGTGGCTGAGGATCTTAGTATCCTGGGATAACATTAAATTGCATCTTGTGGCGAGTTTTCAATTCTGGAGCTCTGGAAGTGAGATATAGTTCATCCCTTATACTCCCAGGTCCACTGATCCGGGTTGTAGTACTACTTAGGGTCCATCTATGGGTTAAACAGATAAAATGAATTTAAAAATGTATTTAAAAATGGTTTAGAAAATATTTGAATACACAGGAAGAATGAATAAAACAAAAAAGTATTTGCTTAAGATACCCAAACTTGACATGCTGTAAAATCCAACTAACCAACCTAAAACAAAAACATCTTTGGCATAAATAACCCAAGGGTTGACATGCCATAAAACCCAACCAACCAATCTAAAACAAAAACATCTTCAGAATAAAATAACCTAAGGGTTGACATGCCAAAAAATCCAGCCAGCCAAACTAAAACAAAAACATATTTGGCATAAATAACCCAAAGTTGACATGCCGTAAAATCAACCAACCAACCAACCTAAAACAAAAACATCTTCAGCATAAAATAACCAAGGGTTGACATGCCATAAAATCCAACCAACAACCAACAACCAA
Source organism: Doryteuthis pealeii (assembly GCA_023376005.1). Lineage (NCBI taxonomy): Eukaryota > Metazoa > Mollusca > Cephalopoda > Myopsida > Loliginidae > Doryteuthis > Doryteuthis pealeii. Next base: position 1,982,937 of record CM042155.1, read on the forward strand.
ACCTAAACAAAAACATCTTCAGCATAAAATAACCCAAGGTTGACATGCCATAAAATCCAACCAACCAACCAACCAACCAACCTAAAACAAAAACATCTTCAGCATAGAATAACATAAGGGTGATATTTCATAAGACCCAACCAACCATCCAACCAACCAAACAACAACCAGCCAACCAATTTAAAAAAGAAAAAAAACAACCTCTGTCAGATTTATTGGCAATATTGATTACATGCCCATATTATAAACAAAATAATCCACAAAATATCTGTTAATATATCAAGACCCAACCCAAAACTTTATGCTCTAGTAAATTAAGATTATTTGGATGTTTTTAAATGATACATGAAGCACTTTGCTCTGTTAAGCAATAGCTATTCTATAGTTTGGAGGCGACTATACTGTAATGGTTATCGTCATAGCGAATGGACACAGAGACACACGTTCAAATCCTTGACGAAGCTGGTTGGATTTAATATAGTACTAATAATCTATCGTTAGTGAAAAAGAGATAGACTCCTCACTGTCTCGCTGATACTGATGATTTGCCACTCACAAACTTTATTACTACTTATCTCTTATTATAATGGAGATGTGTGTTTTTCTGTCTGTAACCGAAACTATATTCCTACTCAAGTCACAATTCTCTTAGTTATTGACATCACATTCTCAATGATTTTATTTTATCTAAACATCAATTATTAATAAAATTGTCTTACATTATTAATACTGTTAACTACGTCTACATACTGACAACATGCAATTATATTTATATATACCACAAAATAGCAGTTTACAGTGTGAACGGGAAGTCTAATTTGCATATTAATATTAAAAAATCGATTTAATAAATATGTGCTTAGTATTATTGATTTCTAACTGTTTGTTTATTTTAATGAATATAAGCAAAAATCTCTTCAATGGATCTTAAATGAAATCCATTAACAAGATAAAATAACTGTCATTTTATTCTTTACTTCCTCTTAAAACTAAATACTTAAATTAGAAAAAATAACAATGAAAAACGAGAGTGATGGAAGAGTAAGTTTCAGTTGTTCATTTTTTATTATACTCCCTCTGTTTCAAATCTTTTTATCTGCATTCTTATTTAGTTTCATTAGCCTTTCTAATTTAATACAATATTTATTTACATTAAAACTTAAATACTTGCACCCGGAGGGTGCATATATTTGCTAGTATATATAATACACATATATAATACATAAAAAAACTTTACAACTACTTATAACATAAAGAAATAAAATACAATATAATTGACCAACACTAAATTGTTAGCTATCTATCTATCTATCTATCTATCTATCCATATATAAAGGGCAGTTGTGTGTATGTGTATGTCCGGAGGAAACTTCAAAAATATTACAATTAATGACAAAGTAAATATATAATATATATATATATATATATATATATATATATATGTGTGTGTGTGTGTGTGTGTGTGTGTGTGTGTGTGTTAAATATCACCAGTTCTTGGTTTTTTGAGCAAAAATGATAGAGATTTGATATATAATTCATGAAGATAATTAAAAAATAAAATTCAAATGATAACAGCATGGATTTTTTTCATTTAATATTTTAGTCAGTAGACATTAACATTTCTTTTCGGAGTAGCTGGATCAATGCAAGGTCTATTTTTTTACATAAGGATTTAAAATGGGGCATCCCTCGAGGATTCAACTCACGATTCAGTAAAATGGATCTGCGGGACTAACTTAAACAAATCCCCTCTACCCAGGCGACGCTGGGTAGCCGCTGCTAGTATATAATATATACAAGTGTATTCAAAAGTATTGAAGTTGTGTGTGTGTTTTTATATATATAATATATGTGTGTGTGTGTGTGTGTGTGTGTGTGTATGTGTTTGTATGTCTATGCTTTTTTGTTGTAGCAAAAGAGACAAAAACTTGGTGCTGAATTTGCTCTGTTATGTGTTTGTGTTTTGTGTGAGAGTGTATTTATGAGTACATATTATGAAAAATTGAAAAAAAAAAATTCATAAATAAAGTAATATTTATTTAGCCTACGCTGCAGTGTTTCGATCTGTTTCAATAGATCTTCATCGGGGCTTTCGTTAATTGAGGAAAAATAAATTCATCACAGAAAATAAGAAATCTGCGAAACTTGTTTAGATAGTAGACATTAACATTTCTTTTCAGAATAGCTGGATCAAGGTCTATTTTTTATATAAGGATTTAAAATGGGGCACCCACGAGGATTCAACTCACGATTCAGTAATAATGGATCTGCGGGACTAACTTTAAAAATCCCCTCTACCCAGGCGACGCCGGGTAGCCGCTGCTAGTCTCTAATATTGCAAAAATGTCGAAAAAAAAATTCCAGAAGAATGTTGGTGATTTATTTGCTGGGGATTGTCAGAATAATTATTAATTCGTTCCTGAGTTCATGATATATTCCTAGCTTAGAGTTAGATACACTTCAACGCCTCGAGGAGTTCATTCGTTATCTTTATATAATTGTTGTGTGTGTGTGTGTGTGTGTGTGTGTGCGTGAATTTCAATGACTCTGTGTACTTATATGCGCGTATATTTGTATGAATATATGCATGTAGGTGCGTGTGTGCAAAATACATAAGAATAAAAATGCTGATGTCCTATCTCCAGAAGAAAAAAAAAATGCTTTTATAGAAGAGCGATGAATGACGTCATTGAAAACGGTAAACAGTGCCGCGCTGTGTCTTTGACAGACTGTTTTTGTAAACAAGCCCTTCATCCGTTTCCATGGAGCACTCAGCCCTCCCCTCCTCTCTCTCATTTTTATTTCGTCGCCCGACTCGTCTCAAACAACTGTCGGCTTTTATTCTCTTCATCATAAATTAGGAACTTTTCTTGTAAAGAACTAATTAATCTCTTCACAAAACACGGCAACAAAGATCTGACTTTTTTTTTCTTCATTTTATCTGCCATTGAGAGATATTCCAGACCAGTAGTTACCAAGATGAACGATACCGATCCCTGGGGGCGTTGCGATCGTACAAGAGGGGCAGCATTCAATGACTGACCCATGAAATATGCCAAATAAAAACGAAAATAGGTTGAGTGTTGCTAGCATTAATGAATAAAAAGTTAATTCCAATGTTTTATCCTTCTTTGAAATTTGGTAAATAACCATTTTATTTTTACAATATGTGTGTGTGTTGTGTCTATCTCTCTCTCTCTCTCTCACACACACACACACACACTTTCTCTCTCTCTCTCTCACACACACTTTCTCTCTCTCTCTCTCTCTCTCTCTCTCACACACACACTTTCTCTCTCTCTCTCTCTCTTTCTATATATATATATAATATATATATATATATAAAGTAAAGTAAAATCGTCGGGCGGCTAAAGTCGGTATCAGCCAATCAGCGAGGAGACTGTTTTTTGCATCTGAGGTGGAGCGCCACACCTACCATCAGCTCCTTACTTTACCGCACAGATCCCTGTGCTACTCATAACGTTGAGTTGGCGAGGGCCGGAATCGAACTAGGAACTTTGTGGTTCTAGCGAACGCTCTACCAACTGAGCTAACCCGGATATATATATATATATGTTGAAAGGATAGATAAATAAGTAAAGAAAAGAAAATGTTGAACGGATAAAATTGATTTCATTCATTCCACATTTTCTTTCTTTATTATTTATCCTTTCAACATATCGTCGGATTCATTTTCATTTCCATATGCACGCGCATATATAATATATATATATATATATATATATATATATATAGTATGATAATGTACACTGTAATTATCTACTCGAGTTTCACCATTTTCTTTTCCATATGTACGGGCATATATATATATATATATATATAATATATATATATATATATTATATTATGATAATGGTACACGGTAATAATCTACTCGAGTTTCACCATAAGGATCTTCAAGGGTTAAATCCACTGGATTAATCAAGATTTTGATTGCACGTGCAATCAACTGCAATTAATCAATATATATGTGGTGAACTGGTTAGAGGTCGTGGGAAACGGGATCAAATCCTGGATGAAGTTACAGTTCACATAGCACTAATATATTAGGTATGAATCAACTATTCGCCCTCAGCTATAGGTAAATAGTAGGGCAGACTGGGTTCTTAACCTTAGTTAGGCAACCAGACTAGGAAAATGAAAACTGAATTCAAACCTGTTAAATTCTGATTGGGTGGTCACTACTAGAATAGGATCAGGCCTATTAAGTGATCTATTTCAACTTTTTACAAAAACATAAGTTAGGCAACCAGTCTAGGAGAAGAAAAACTCTGAATTCAAACCTGTTAAATCCGGCTTGGGGTGGTCACTACTAGAATAGGCTCAAGCCTACTTAGTGATCTATTTCAATTTTTAAAAAACACATACGAGGCGCCACGTGACCTTCGAGTGTTGATAAAAAGAAAACAAAACAAAAACAAAAGAAAAACAGACATTCAATATTTGAGTTTCGTGACGAGCAGATTTCGAGCAATAGGCCGGTAAGATTAACGTCTCTATATCAACCATAAAAAAGGTCCCTTGTGTGCGTAAGTATGCACACTTGTCGATGAATGTATCCGATGAATTGTTGAAGAACTAAACGCTTGTAAATTCCCAACTGACATACGACTGCGCGGCGATAGTGAAAGTCAATTGCTCTATTGTTTATACTTGCTAATTTTATAAAAGCAAATCGTTTCCGGCAATATGTCATTTTCTGGCAAATCATTTATGACTCAAAGTTATGGAACTGCCTATAGAACTGATATGCACATGCGCAGATAGATCGATAAAAAACGCGCTTCCGCAGCTGTCGCAACGGAGAAAATTATCGGGAGTTATTGTATTAGATTCGCCCCGGATACCTGCCCTTAATAGCGTTATGACACTATTCCACTTGGGGTTGGTTGGTTAGTAGGATTTTGCGGCATGTCAACCCTTCTTAGGATATTTGGTACCAATATATTTTGGGTAATTTATGAGGAAGTGCGTCCCGGTCTCCTGCTTCAAAAATTGCTACCCGGTGACTATTAAAATAACGACCCATCTCAGTCTATTCAAAACTATCCATCTCATATCTATCTATCTATCTATCTATCTCAATTTGTTCATTTAGCTCAGTCGGTAGAGCGTTCGGCTAGAAACCACAAGGTTCTAGTTCGATACCGGTCCTCGGAACTCAGCGTATGAGTAGTACAGGATCTGTGCGGTAAAGTAAGGAGCTGATGGTAGGTTTGGCGCTCCACCTCAGACTTCAAAACAATCTCCTTGGTCTAGCGCTATTGAAAAGGGGATAGACTTCCTCGCTGACTAGCTGATACCGACTTTAGGTCGCCCCGACGACCTTACTTACTTTTTTACTTTAAATACTAAGATTTTTTTATTCATGTTTGTTTAATGTCTTGTTTTTAGTTTAAATAAACAAGAATTACGACAACAAAAAATTTTGACTTGTCGAAATATCTATCTCCATTTGTTCATATCTATCTATATTAGTTTGTTTGTTTATCTATCTATCTATCTAGTCTATTCCAAACTATATATCCATCTTCATATCTAAACAAGAATTACGACAAATTATGATAAATAAACAAGAATTACGACGAGGTGGGTCGTTATTTTGATAGTCACGGGTAGCAATTTTTGAGGCAGGAGACCGGGACGCACTTCCTCATAAATTACCACATTTTGTTTTATTTATTCTTGATGGGTGCTCAATTTCGTTTTTAAACTGAATTTTTCAAACACATTTTTCTAAAACTCATTTATTTTCATTAACCATAGATGGTATCCTAAACCGTACTACCACACCGGTCAGAGTGGAGCTTGGGAAAATAATGGTGAGAAGGGGCACGCCACATTCCCTAGAACCCCAGAATTGGAACTTCTACCATCAGATAGAATTTAACGTCATACCCAGTACACTAAGGCCGTCAGCCACCACCTTCTAGCTATATATGATAAAAATGTTTGGGGGGGTTGCTCTAAGGTAATAAGGTTGGACAATCATATAGATGCTAGGGCTTGGCGTGACCGGCCGATTGATAGAAGCCTCTCCGACGCCGTATCCTCTGTAGACTCCAGGAGCATATATATTCTGAAACTACATTACCCAAGGTACTTGCTTAAGTATATTTCATTTTAATCAAAGGGTGTCATATTGGGGGGGGGGGGGGGGGGGGGCACAATAGAAATGCAAACAGCTCTGAACAAAATTTGAACACGTGTCGCCGCTTTCATTTCGATTTCATAACCATTACGCTAAGCACGGTTCCCATTTTAAGGGAGAATAATTGTTTAATTTTAGTTGGTACATTATTTTTTTTGTAGATAAAATATATTCTATCCTCATGGTCATTGCATTTATATACATAAAATCAAACTACATAATAATATAAAAAATGGTAATATTATACACATATTCAATATTAATAAGATTTATACCTAACTTAATTACGTATGGTCTTAGTTTTTTTTTTCTTTTTCTTTTTCTTCTACTAATCTTAAAAATTTACACAAATAATACTTTTCTCATCTTTTAATCTCTTTGGAAAATTTGTTACATATTTCAATGACGTCACAAGTTAAAGAAAAAGAATGTTGCCAAACAGTTATGAACTTTTCTCTATACGCTTTCTCATCTCCTGTTTATTTAAATTAAATTAGGGACAAAAGAGTTTTTCATCAGAATGTGCTGGAAAAACCAAGGTTCCTTTTCAAGACATTCATAGAGACTGATTGGTTGGCTGGTTGGTTGGATTTTACGGTATGATAACCCATTGGTTCATTTTATGCCAAATATGTTTTTGTCTAATTCATTCTTCTTGGGTACCCAATTTGTTTTCAACCCATTTTAACACATTTTTAGAACTTATTTTGTTTTATTTAACCCATAGATGGGACCTTAACAGGTACTACCACTACAGGTCAGAGTGTATCTGGGAGCATTGGTGATGAAGGGGTGCTACACATTCCCCAAACCTCCAAAACTGGAACCTCACCATTAGACAGAGTTTAACATCATTCCCAGGACATGTAGACCCTCAATGATGAAGGGGTACTCCACGTTCCCCGAAATCCAGAACTGGAACTTCACCATCAATTAAAGTTTAACGTCATACCCATGACTACTCAATAGGGCCCTCAGTCACTGCCTTCTCGCACATATGTGATAAAAAGGGTTAGGAGTTGTAATAAAGGCAATAGGACAGGGAATATAATAGACTGGTAGTAGTTGGTTGGTTGGTTGGTTGGGTTTTACGACATGTCAACCCCTTGGGTTATTTTATGCCGAATACTTCTATTGGTAAAAAAAAATGTTTAATGCTAACAAAGTTTTGAAATAATTTCATTTTTAATGGATAATACAATTTTGTTTATAAACTCATGTTTTCTATTTAACCCATAAATGGGACCCTAACAGCTACTACCACTCCAGGTCAGAGTGGACCAGGGAGCATTGGTGATGAGGGGGTGCTTCACATTCCCCAAACCTCCAAAACTAGAACTTCACCATCAGATAGAGTTTAACGTCTTTCCCAGGACATGTAGAACCTCAGTCACCACCTTCTAGCATCCATATGATAAAAAGGGTTGGGGCTTGCCATAAAGACTGGTAGTAGTAGTAGTAGTTGTAGTAGTAGAAGTAGTAATAGTAATGAGTAATACCAGTAGTATTAGTAGTAGTAGTTTGAGCGAGGGTCCTTTTTTTCAGCTTGTCGATACAATCAGGAAAGCTCCAGGGGGGCATGAAACGTGAGGTTGCGCACATGAATACACCCAATATTCTGTCTAAACCAGAACATACATTCCATTATACAAGTTATATTAGGAAGTGGCGGAATCTTTCTCTTCTTACAGATTATTTTTTTATTAAGGCTCAAAGGGAAAACATAAAAACTAAGAAGAGACAACCTGTTGTTTGCTGTTAAAATTTATTGATTTCTCCATGCCTCAGTGACTATTGCTCATACCACGCCTCTCTGGCTCCTTTCACCTTTTTTTCTTGTCTCTTAAAGGGACCGGAAAACGTGAACATTTCCAATAACCTATTAGGTCGTGGGGTGGCATGCCAAGTAATGGGGATGACTTAGCTGTGTCTCTGTACCCTCTGAGTAACGCGTGACAGGTTGTATTAGGTTACAATGTACCACAAACAAAGAACGATCTCTGATCAAATCTACCATTAATGTTTAAAATAGATTACCTTACAAGGCTAAGGGGATCAAACTACCTTGCTATTTTTCTCGTAGATAGGCAAGGGAGAAGTGAATTCATGCCTTTTCTAAAGGGATTGCTATGAAGTGAACGCAAGTGGTATTCCAGCTCTAACCAAGTCACTGTTTGTGTGAAAATAAAAAGAACGAGATAAAGATATTTCTTGCAAGATGCCCACGAGGGCTTAACATTTTCTAAAAGAGTCGATGGATCGGACTCCCAAAATGCTTAACCGGTATTGAATTTACGAGTCATTTTATTGGCTTTTTTGATAGTTTTCGATTAATTGAATTCATTGATGTTAAAGGAAAGATAAGTTCGAAGGATTGGCAGTGATATGAATACTTAAAAAACCCTTTCTTGTAACTGAAAATCACAAATTTCAATTAAATTGTCGGTTTCGGTTTTATGGAATTGCCGTAAGTACCCGTCCTTATAGGTCCAGAAGAAATCACCTATTTTTGAAAGTATTTAAAGTTTCAATATGTTTGGTTTTTCTGATTGATTTTGATGCGTAGAATTCATTTATACCAAAGAAAGCAATCAATTGTAAGAATTGGCAGATATATGAGAACTTTAATCACCTATTATAGTGTTAAAAATCTACAATGTCGTTAACATTTTAGCTGTGTATTTAATAATATATATATATATATATATATATATATATATATATATAAGAGAGAGAGAGAGAGAGAGAGAGAGAGAGTTCTTCATAAATAAATTGGTTGGCAATATTTTACCAATGCCACAATGAAAGTTATGAAAAGAACAAAAATAAACCCCTAAAAACAAATACTAATTTGACCAAACTAGCAAGGGCGGGTCATGTATTAAATGAGTGTAGCAAACTAGCACAACGGGAATACAAAGCTAGGCACGACTGGGTTGGGAAGGTGATCCCCTGGGAATTATGCAAAAAATTAAATTTTGACCATACAACAAAATGGTATATGCATAAAACAGAATTTGTTCTTGAGAATGAAACGCATAAAATTCTCTGGGACTTTGAGATAAAGACGGATCACCCTATCCCAGCCAGGAGACCAGACCCAGTGTTGATTAACAAAAAACCAAAAAACCAAAAAAAAAAAAAAAAACGTGTCAACTGGTGGACTTTGCCGTTCCAGCAGATCGTAGGGTGAAGTTGAAGGAAAATGAAAAAGATGGATAAATACCTGGACCTTACCAGAGAACTGAAAAAGCTGTGGAATACTTCAAGGATCAACAGACAAGGATAAAAACTGATACTACATCTTTCTACTTCAAGGTTCAAAAGACAAGGATTAAAACTGATACTACATCTTTCTACTTCAAGGAAGGATCAACAGACAAGGATTAAAACTGATACTACATCTTTCTACTTTAAGGATCAACAGACAAGGATTAAAACTGATACTACATCTTTCTACTAAGGATCAACAGACAAGGATTAAAACTACTACATCTTTCTAGATCAACAGACAAGGATTAAAACTGATACTACATCTTTCTACTTTAAGGATCAACAGACAAGGATTAAAACTGATACTACATCTTTCTACTTTAAGAAAGGCTCAAACTTTATGCTACATGTAATATCTACTGTGAAACTGCATTCAATTAAAGGCCTAAAATGGCAACTTGAATCATAAAAGTGATTTCTAAATATTTTGGAAATTTAAACTTTGGGGTTACCCTCGTATTTGCTAAGGGGATTTGTCATTAATTTTCAAAGAAAAAAAAACCAGATTTCTATAAGCTTGTGCCATTCATAAGATATCTGTTCTTTACAGTCTTTGGCGTCGCCTGCCTCTCTTCATATATTTAACACAGCAAACAAAGAACTTATTACATTTCTGTCGCCTATTAACTTACACGATATAATTTATTCTTAGATAAAGAGACCATTATAGACATTCATACTGGATTTAAATTATCAAGAGAAAACACTGCACACTTTTTATTCGCTATTAATTGGCTGCTTGCACTTGAAATGGATCCGTTAATATTGCAACTTGCTCAGAAAACCGGAGCTGTTGGCTGACTGGACTAGCTGAGTCTGTGTAATAAGTAGGTGAAGTGGCATATTGTCCGTATCAGCCGCACAGCGATGGAGTCTATCCTCTTTTCACTATCGCTACATCAGGAAGATTGTTTTCGCGTCTGAAGTGGACCGCCATACTTACCATCAGGTCCCCACTTGACCGCACAGATATAATTTCGTAGACCAGAGAGGTTGTTTTCCCGTCAGAGGTGGAGCACCACACCTACCATTACCTCCCCCCTTTACCGCACCGACATAATTTCATTGACCTGGAAGGTTGTTTTCGCGTCTGGGGTGGAGCACCACACCTACCATCACCTCCCACTTTACCGCACCGACATAATTTCATAGACCTGGAAGGTTGTTTTCGCGTCAGAGGTGGAGCACCACACCCACCATTACCTCCCCACTTTACTGCACCGACATAATTTCATAGACCTGGAAGGTTGTTTTCGCGTCAGAGGTGGAGCACCACACCTACCATTACCTCCCCACTTTACTGCACCGACATAATTTCATAGACCTGGAAGATTGTTTTCGCGTCAGAGGTGGAGCACCACACCTACCATTACCTCCCCACTTTACTGCACCGACATAATTTCATAGACCTGGAAGATTGTTTTCGCGTCAGAGGTGGAGCACCATACCTACCATCACCTTCCCATTTTAAAGCACAGATATAATTTCCCAGACCAGAGAGGTTGTTTTCGCGTCTGAGGTGGAGCACTACGCTTACCATCAGCTCCCCACTTTACCGCACAGATATATGAGAGACATCCTCTTCCACATAAACTACATGTTGGAACTTCTCCACTTTGAATGTTGCTGGGCCGAAAACTACCCTTTCTAATAGCCCGCTTCAATTTTTTTGTGTTTAACTCGGTTGGACTGAAATTATTTCACAGACCAACATATATATATATATATATATATATATATATATATATATATATATATATATATAACTCAAACACTGCCCTTACTCTTTTATTCCCTCTCTGTTTTTCTGATCAAGCCTTTGGATTCCATTCGTCATGACACTAACGTATTTTGATTTACGTTCGTTCTTATCAGCTATAAAGTATTTCACCTGTATCAGTTTAAAAGAAAGATAAATAGGCCAATTGCTGTCAGAGACCACAACCTAATTTTCATTGTACAAACGAACGAAATAGGCCAACTATTTGAGACGTACTCTTAAGTCCGTTATCTACAATAGCCTTTCCTAAGTTCTGCCTTGACTTCTCTTCTGCTATATCCAAGTAGATTGCATTCAGAACACGAAGCAAATTTTCTTTTGTTAACGGGGTTTTTTTTTGGCAATTACTTTCTTTTATATTCAACAATACCCTGGATTCGATAAAAATTCCTGTCGAATGATTGAATTGACCATAGGAGAATGGCTTTAGATATTTCGGGACGTATTATTTTTGTTGTTTGTTTTCACTTAGTAGTAGTAGTAATATACATAAATATTTAAATGGGTTAGAGTTCTACAACCGTCCAAAAAAAAAAAAAAAGATTTTTTTTCCATTTTCAAACGTCTTTTAGCGTCTATTGTTGTTGGTTGTACCAGAGTTTGATCACCTCTGATAGGGTCAGCAGGGCGAGGGAAGTCTGATGTTGGAAGACCCGAAACTTCCCAATTAACCCTGTGGATTACATCACTGACGACAACCACCAGCGCCCCAAATGTACGAGCGTATATTTAAAGTAAATAGTTTTAAATTATATGACTTAGATAAATCATTGCTATTACAATTTTTGTCTAGTTTTTCTTTCATCACTTTGTGTTTGTTGTTGTTGCTAGTTTCACATAGTAGTAATAGATGCAATTGACTTGATTTATAATTTCTTAAATATTCACTGTGAAACTGCATTCAAATAAAGACTAAAATGGCAACTTGAATCGTAACAGTGATTTTTTAAAATTTCTTTAAAGTCCGTTATCTACAATACCGATTCTGTCTTGACTTCTCTTGTGGTATATGTTAAGTATCTGGCCACCATCCTTGGCCAGTTGTAAAGAACTTAAAGTAAATAAGTAAGTCCTGCGTTATAGAATCCTTTGGTAAGTGAATAAGTCCTAAGTTATAGAATCCTTTGGTAAGTGAATAAGTCCTGAATTATAGAATCCTTTGGTAAGTGAATAACTCCTGAGTCATGGAATCCTTTGGTAAGTGAATAAGTCCTGAGTTATAGAATCCTTTGGTAAGTGAATAAGTCCTGAGTTATAATCCTATGTTCCGTCGTCCACGAAATCCAAGTAGTTATGATTAGGTATGACCAGAATAGCCAGTATAAATAACAATATCAGCAGCAGAGTACTGCCAGTGGATTGGCCAAGAAGTTGGTCACGTGTTATCGCCGAGTCTATAAATAGAAGTGAACATCTGGCACACACCTTATAATCAAAAAACGCCAACAGGCTGTTTGCATTTCACATAGAGCTAATACCATTGGGAAAGTATGAATCCAACTATTCTCCCTCCAGCTATTATCAAAAAACGCCAACAGTATATCCGACCCGATTTATTCAGAACACGAAGCAAATTTTCTTTTTTTAAAGGTTTTCTTGGCAATTATTTTCTGTCTCATTTCCACAATGCTCTAGATTCGATCAAATCCCTGTCGGCCGATTGACTTGACCTGACCTGACCTTAGGAGAATTTTGATATTTTCGAACGTATATTCTCGAATTTCTTTTGCTGTTTAGCATAGAGCTTCTAACACAATGAATAGGGTTCTGTTTTTTTAATTTTATTTTTATTTTTTCTATCTATACATTAATACTCTGGTTCCTTAATTGTACGGCCGTTATCTTCTAACAACATCCTTCTGGTTAAAAATCAGAGCGACAAGATGAAATGCAAACATGTAAATCCTCATTATCTGGTGTTGCTTTAAATTGTCAGTGGGTTCAGATTTCCATATGACTATAATCCGTTTATAGCAGAACACGCTTTCCAACAAAGATGTACATTGGCCTGTTCTGCGCGGATACTGGATGCTGCACAGAGGACATCCTAGGGGTGATTATTTATTATGGATATCCGTGCTACTGGCGATGACATGATGATGATGATATGCACCATATTTAATACCTCCGGATCCCAGGAGCTTTTTTTTTTTTTTATTAAGCTTCAAGATAAATCTATTAATAATGGAGATTGTCTATATTTCTATCTGTAACAAAAACTACGCCATAGCTCTACGTCACAGCTGACGTCACAATATTCTTATGCTATATACACCCATAATTTGAGTAAGCAATTTTAAAAATTGTTTTTTACTCTCGTCCTTTTTTTTTTTTTACAGTAACAAGAAGTTAACTAAAAATTACGATTTTGTGTAAAATTGATGTGGAAAATATTCAAAATAATTGTTTGATTATTACATGCACGCAACTTTTATTTGAGAGGGGCGGGGCTCAGTTTTCATTTCAAATTGTTTTTTTTTCTCCTTTAATAAATATGAGGATTTTGCTTACTTATGATACAAACCCTCTGAAATTGAATTTTTAACTCCCATCCTCTCAGGCAATGTCTTTCAAAAATTAATTTTTACAACGCCCGGAGGGTGTTTTCTGTTGCTAGTATGACATAAAATATATTCAAACGACTTTACGTGTTGTTGGCGGTCTAATTAGTGAATTATAATTAAATCCCCGGTGAACACCCATGATGTCACCCTTGTTATCACAGGGATGATAATATGGAGAAAGTTTTCAATGAGTCAAAAATGTGTAAATAAAAAATAAAAAAAGTAGAGTGAGTAATTAGCAAGTGCTTTTAACAATAATGGGACAATGTTTAAAGATAATATTTGAAGATGGGTGTGTCCTAGAGAGATGATTTGACTACTTAATCTATCTTGGGACTTTGTGTCTCTATTTCAGATTGTTTCAGTATAGGTCACACCTTAATATAATTGCCCTTAAGAAAAAGTCAATGGCATTACTGATTTAACCAGAAGATGGTTTTTATCGAAACAAATGGACTTGTCACTTCATGAGTATATTTCCGCCCGTTTTCTTTTTGTGGCTTGTCAAACACTTTGAAAACATTTTTAAAAAAATTTCTAAAAGCAATCTTTTTCACAAAAAACTTTTTTCCTGACGATGACCTAAGATCAAAATAGTTGAGAACAATTAAAAAATAAATGACATAAAAGAAATATTCCAGTTTGTCTTATCACTTTTTGTCCGTCTTATGTATACACAGACACGAGTCTGTTCAGTGTGGCTAGACATTTTGTAAGCTACCTACAGCCGGAATTGAAATCCGATGTCAGTCCGGCACTTACACAATGGGAAGGGGATTTTAACTGTTTTAATACACACATCGCTTTGTGTGTAAAGGCCGTCACAGAGTGCTCCATTCAGAGAAGAGCGTTGCGTTTTACGCTTGAGTCAGCGAAATCCCCCCAGAGTGCTCAACCCTAAGGGGATGGGGAGCATATATATATATATAACGAACAAAAAGTGATTAGACAAACAGGAATATTTTTTGATGTAATTTATGTCACACACACACACACACACACACACACACATATATATATATATATATATATATATATATATATATATATATATATATATATATATACTAGCGGCTACCAAGCGACGCCTGGGTAGAGCGAGGGGGAAAATCCTCGTGTATTTATTTGTTTACTTTCGATATTTATTACTGCTAGACATTTTAAGTAGAATTTCAATGCTATTTCAACGCATATTTTAATTCTGGAATATTTTAAATTTTATATAAATCAAATCTTCATCATTTTGCTCAAAAAGCAAGAAAAGTGATAGTTAATTTACTTTGCTGTAATTATTTTATTTTCAAAGTTTCATCCGGACATACATACATAATTACATACTACAAACACACACAATAACAGCCCTTGGTATATGTATAGATGTGTGTGTGTGGTGTGTGTGTGTGTGTGTGTGCGTGCGTGTGTGTGTGTGTGTGTGCGTGCGTGTGTGTAAATATGTGTATGAATTTATATATATGTAGGAAGCGCGTGGTGTAATGGTTAAAGTCATGGGAAATGGACTCGTCGCCCCGAGTTCAAATCCTGGACGTGGTAATTGCATTTCACAGCGCTAATACCCTTGGGAAGGTATGAGTTCTACTCTTCCTCCAGCTATGGGTAAATAGTAGGGCAGACTGGGCTCTTTAACCTTGGTTAGGCAACCGGTCTAGGAGAAAGAAAACTCTGAATTTAAACCTGTTAAACTCCGCTTAAGAAATTGATCTTGTGTCACATCCTGCTCGTGCGGAGGGGTTGGTAAATATATATAAGTGGCCAGGTAGGGTTGTAGTGGAAGGATTCTATTCCTGATCTTTTTAATATAATACATTAAAAAATTGGTAATCCCTGTGGAGAGCTCTAAGTATATTAATTGATGATTATAGTCAAAGCAAGATTGTTAGGATTGATAAAGAAAAGGCTTAAATATTGGCCATGCTAAGAGTTATAAATTCATTTCAACTATAAAGAGACCAATATTCTCAAAGACGAGAATTTTCGGTTGAAATAAATTTATAACTTTTAAAATGGCCAGTATACATGATGTGTATGTGTGTGTTGTGTGTATGTACTATATATATATATATATATATATATATATATATATATGTAGAATTAAACAAAAGACACATCTCCTGTTTAACAATTTTATTTTTGATCTTTTCCAATTTTCTGGCCAACTTTTTAATGTCTGGGTGGAATTGATGGATAAGTCCACCAAAGTTCAGTTCCAGAGTACTTTCGGCACTTCGAGCGCCATCATCAGGGGTGATGTATTCCATTTTTTTTTTTTTTTTTTAAATTTTCATATTAATGTGGAGGCTGGAAGGACAAGAATTGGTGAGAAAGGTGTTATAGGCATTTTAGAATATATATATATATATATATATATATATATATATATATATATATATATATATATATATATATATCAGTATTATATATTTGGGAAAATAATTTTTGGTTATTACTGTGAATGAAAAAAATGAAGATCAGAAACAAAATGATGAATATCATGTTCTAAATCTTATTTTATTTACCAATATTTCGAGTGTGTACCCCTCTGCTGGTTGGCCCACACCGATGTTTCCCTGTGCTAGCTTCTAAAAGAGAACGTCACTTATAAGTTCGTCCTTGTTTCACCATCAGTGTCCAGCATATCTAAACTCTAAACTCTACAACAGTGAAACTCTGTAAGTATAAGAAAAAACACATCCTGCTCGTGCGGAGGGGTTGGTAAATATATATAAGTAAACATACACCTATATGAATATCATTCCATGACAAATGCCGTTGTTTGATTTGACTCAGAGCTAATCTTACTCAGGTGAGTTTTGTTTATTTTACCTGACAAGAACGAGTCATAAATTAAGCGAAAGAGCACGTTTTACATTTTACATTCTAACCAAGGATTTCTTTAGCGATTTATAAAGAAGAGGTACTTTGTTGAATGAAGTTAGTTGTCTCCATTCTCTTCTTTTCTATCAGTAGATCAACACAGCATATAAAAAATAATGACTTCATTTTTCAGCAAAAGCGACGGACGAGAAAGGTTTCTCAAATCGTGATATCTTTGTTGTTATTTTAGTCTTAAATGGCGCGAACACACACACACACACACACACACACACACACACACACACAACGTTTATTTTTTCAGAATACACGGTGTATCAAAAAGTACAAAAAATCTTGATACTTTTTTGACACACCTTGTATATATATATATATATGAATAAGATATAATGAAAAAACAGACGATGTTTACAACTGAAATAGGCTCATCAGAAGAGAAAGTGTGCAAACCGTTTCGGGGCCAATTCTCTTGACGGTTTAAAAAGCAACACCCGGCCCATCCTCAACTAATATTAGTTGAGGATGGGCCGGGTGTTGCTTTTTAAACCGTCAAGAGAATTGGCCCCGAAACGGTTTGCACACTTTCTCTTCTGATGAGCCTATTTCAGTTGTAAACATCGTCTGTTTTTTCATTATATCTTATTCATACTGTCGGATTAATTTCCATTTTATTTTCATATATATATATAATATATAGATATGAGATTTTATATATATATATACATATACATATATAATCTCGTGGATATTATCTTCGTATCCCACTTGTACTAGGTTAGGCACAAGGCCCTATTAACGTGGGACCACTTACAAGCCGAGACTCATTGGTGGCGGGGTTAAAAATTGTATCTATCCCCTCGGCATTCCCCCTTAAGGGGGGCGCCTCAGGCACTGGGCAATAAACCCAGCCCTGCCCCTTTAAATCGAGGGGGCAGGTGTTGCCTGGGGGGATGGCCCCCTGGGATCGACGTTCGTGATTTTAACCCCCGGGGCGGGCGCGTACACATATATAATCTCGTGTATCAATTACAGATACTCACTTCTCTCTCTCCCTCTCTCTTGTACACACACACACACACACACACTCTCTCTCTCTCTCTCTCTCTCTCTCTCTCTCTCTCTCTCTCTCTGGAATCAACTCCGCATTGACTCAGAAGCCTTAAATATTTGAATGAAACTCAAAACCATTGGGAGATGGTGATCGTACAAAGAGTGATTGGTTTGCTTGTTTGGATTTTACGGCATATCGACCATTGTTGGGTTATTTTATGCTTATTCATTATTGATGGCTATTCAATTTATAAAAACATTTTTAAACTCATTTTTTAAAATCTATTTTACCCGTAGATGGATTTGGTCCGGTTTGTTGGATTTTACGGCACGTCAACCTTGTTGGATTATTTTATGCCGAAGACGTTTTCTTCTATTAATTCTTGATAGGTATTCAAATACAGAATAAATAGTTCAGTATTTAAATAGTATAATAATCTGATTCAATTTTCTCCCTCTTTTTTTCTTTTTTTTCCTGATTTTCATCTTTTATTTAAGTTCGATTGAAATAGATTAGCTTTATTGCTTCCGTGTGCTTACTTTTTCTCTCTATTTTTCCCGATTCTCTTTCTTTCCTTCTTTCTTTTAATAAAAAAGGAATAGTTTATTACTGAGCTGATATGACATTACTCATAAGAAATAAGAATTCGGTGATTCTTACATAATCTATGCATAGATTATTGTCAACCCCCTGTATTTCTGAACGGATGGCCCCTTTTCATATCACGGACGGGTCTTTCCATGGAATATTACAGAAAGCCCGCGAAATACGTGAAGTCACGTGGCACCTGGTTGGCTCTCAGTTTCAGCTTGGACGTCAGGCAGATAAGGTATTTCTGCCTTAGCTGAAGCTCACTGCACACGCGCGTTGTGTCTAGTAAGAGAAATATGTTTAGTTAAGTAAATAAAGGTTTAAATAAATAATATGGTTTTGGGTCGATGAATGTCTTGGCAACGAGACTGACCTAGAAGAAGAAATGAATCAAGGACGACCAACCAGCAAGAACAAAGAAATAGAAGACCAGACACGAAGTCCTCAAGACTAGGTCCAGACGCTGGAAGAAGAACGTAAGATACCAAAGATGAGCAGAAGAATAATAGAAGTAAAGAAAGGGTATACAACATGATAAGCAACACCAGATAAACAGAATTTACATTTGTGCATTTGATCTTGGACGATTTGGACGTTCTCATTTTTAACCAGGGAGTGTTGCAAGACGAAAACGGAGTATTATCAATGTAAGATTAGTTGATACTGAAATTAAAAACTTTGTTAATAGACCCGACTAGAGACAAACAGGTGCGTTTTATCATCCATTTCTACTGAGGATGGTCTTAACTAGAAGTCTCATTATTGTGGTTTAAGTTTACCAAACCAGGAGCGCCTTCCTGGGAGCAGATAATAATAAATGCAAATATTGTAGATTTCCGCTTCTGTCTTGTCATTGACTAGTCATAATTTAGTATATATATATATATATATATATATATATATATATGTATATATATATATATGTGTATTTATGTGTGTGTGTGTGTGTGTGTGTGTGTGTGTGGGTGTGTGTGTGTGTGTGTGTGTGTGTGTGTGAAGAAAGGTAGACAAACACGAGATGTTGTACAAAATGGATGTTTATTGTAGGAAGTGATGTGGACGTTAAAACGTTTCGGTCTGTTCGACCTTCTTCAGGACATTGGATTGAATTCTTGCTTCAACATCCCGTGTTTGTGTACCTTTCCCCACATACTGTCGGATTAATTTCCTCTTATTTCTCCCATATATATATATATATATATATATATATATATATATATATATATATTGAAAGGTTTGCTCATAGAGGTGCTCGTCATGTAATGGCTATTGTAGTAGGAAATAGACACAACGGCCCGAGTTCAAATCCTGGGAAAAGCTTTTCACATAACGCTAATACTGTTGGGAAAGGTATGCATCCAACTATTCTCCTCCAGTTATGATTAAATAGTGGGGTAGAATGGGCTTTTTAACCTTGGTTAGGCAACCAGTCTAGAAGGAAAACTTAAACTTGTTAAACTCCGCTTAAGAAATTGACCATGTGTCACATCCTACTCGTGCGGAGGGGTTTTGCATATATATATATATATATATATATATATATATATATATATATATATATATATATATGAGGAAGAATGAATAAAGAAAGAAAGTACAGAATGGATAATAAAAGATGAATTTAATCAATATCACTTACACATGTGTTTCGGTCAGTTTATCTTTGTGTACACGATTCAAACTATTATTATCATTAAATAAACAAATGAAATGAAATAATAATAATTTGTTTATTTAATGATGATAATAGTTTGAATCGTGTACACATAGATAAACTGACCGAAACACATGTGTAAGTGATATTGATTAAATTCATCGTTTATTATCCATTCTGTACTTCTTTTCTTATTCATTCTCCCTCATATTCTCGGATTCAATTCCATTTTTACACACACACACACACACACACACACACACACACATATATATATATATATATATATATATATATATATATATATATATTGAAATTCCGATCAGAGGTTGGGATCAGCCGTAGTATGATGACAACTAGCATAGTCCTGACCGACCATTGCCAATGAGGTCGATATTCAGCTGGTATAGCAATATCATGGCCTTGTGTCTGACATGATGACCATTTCAAATATTTATATCAAATTGCTATCTGGATATTTTCTTAGTTTCAAGAAATACAAAAAATCGTGACTTACCACCAGGCCGTTTTAACACAAGTTTTTGTACGTAGGTATTTTTTATGGGGCCTCCAGCGAGGATCGAACTGCATCGAGTGGTAAAGTTCCAAATCTGCATCTCTGGGGATTGCCATTTGACCCAGGTCACAGGAGTGGTAATACCTGTTAGGGTTGCATCTATGGGTCGAATAGATGATGTTTAAAATGTGTTTAATTAATTTGTATACCCAGCAGGAATGAATAAAACAAAAACGTATTTGGCATAAAATGACCCAATGGTTTACATGCCGTAAAATCCAACCAACCAACCAACCAACCTAGTTGTAATGGTCTGACACAGAAGTCATAAGACAGATAAAAAATGAGTTTTAAAAATGTTTTTAAAAAGATGATTAAAAAAACAATTGAATACCCAGCAAGAATGAATCAAACAAAAACGTCTTTGGCATAACATAACCCAACAAGGGTTGACATGCTGTGAAATCCAAATAACCATCCGCTGGAACTTCACCATCAGATAGAGTTTAACGTCATACACAGGGCATTAAGACCCTGAGCCACTGTCTTCTAGCACAAAAATGATAAAAAGTGTTGAGGCTTGCCATAAGGGCAATAGGGTTGGGACAATCATATAGGTGCTAGGTTTTCAAGTGACGAGCCGATTGATCGGAGTGAGCCTCTCCCATTGCCCATCCAACCAAAAGGGTTGGGACAATAAAGTTAAAAAGTCTTCGGCATAAAATAAACCAAGGGTTGACATGCAGTAAAATAATCACGGACTAAGTAACCAATAAGTACCCCAAATCATCAACTCAATAAAAGGTTCATATTTTAACTCATCACCGGTAACTTCCGCTTCCAAATTTTTGTAAACAAATGATTTTAATCAGAAGTTTATGGAGATGTTGAACTCACAATAAAGCAAATAAATAGATGGTTGGTACACGTAATCAAATTAAAATTCAATAGCAAAATCTTTTTTTAGACAAATACTTTTTTAATGAGAAATTTATGAATATTTTTCAACACTTACGATAAATTAGAAAAAGACGAAAGATGTTTTTATACTAAAATAGTTTTACTTAATCAGAAGAGAAATACAATTATATTTATTGAAATAAAAATACAGTTTTTATTTATAAAATCTGATTTTTATGTTTATTTAAATAAAAGGATATCGTTCAGAAATAGTATCACATAATTTGTAAAATTGGATTTTGTCAGGTACAATATAATTGCAAGAACCGTCTGTTCGTTTATTTTCAAATATTTGAAAGCGAAACTTACCGGCGATGAGTTAAAATATGAACCTTTCATTAAGTTGATGATTTGGGGTGCTCATTGGTTACTTGGTCCATCATCACACCCACCCAACCAGCCAACCAATAATTGACAATCCTCAAATATTTTTGCTGTTAATTTTCACTGATGACGAGTTTTAATTCCGGTTGAAAATCAATTCTTGGCCGATCCCACATTTAAGGGTTCTCCACTTACAATTCACGGCTAATGGCACCAGTTATTAGAGCTCATTCGAAAGATAATAGACCCCCATCACTTAAAGCAATTAACAAAACAGAAGAGCAAAGTATGTCAGTAGATGTAATTATTTATGAAGGAATTAAATGACTGAAATGAGAGGAAGCAAAGCCTAACAAATAATACACACCCTTGAAATACGCAAGACGATCGAGAGTATGTGTAATTATTTGGTCTAATGTTACGCTAGTTGGCTTAGCGGGCCATTTATTTGTCTTGTTTAGAGTTTTAGATTGTTGAAAGGGCCCATCTCTGTCGACTCTCCTCGCTCCACTCTGTCTGTCTATCTCATGGTCTGTTTCTCTCTCTCTCTCTCTCTCTCTCTCTCTCTCTCTCTCCAGTGGTAGTACATGTTAGGGTCCCATCTATGGGTTAAATAGAAAACATGAGTTTATAAACAAAATTGTATTATCCATTAAAAATGAAATTATTCCAAAACTTTGTCAGCATTAAACATTATTTTTTATCGATAGAAGTATTCGGAATAAAATAACCCAAGGGGTTGACATGCCGTAAAACCCAACCAACCAACCAACCAACATCTCTCTCTCCTCCACTCCTCTTTCTTTCTTTCTCTCTTTTTCTTTCTTTCTTTCTTTCTTTTCTTTCTCTCTCTCTCTCTCTCTCTCTCTCTCTCTCTCTCTCTCTCTCTCTCTCTCTCTCTCTATCTCGCGTACGTGCGCGTTAGTGGTTTGTCTAAGTAAAAAAAAATGAAAAAAAAAATGAGAATGTTGACATAAAACTTACAATGATTGTTCGCAAGTCTTGGGTATCCCAAAATACAGACTCAATATCTATCTATCTATCTATCTATCTATCTATCCATCAGCCTTTTCTTATCTATCTTGTTTTTTTTGTTTCTATCTCTATTTCTTTATTTCACCTATCTATTATAGTCTTTTCATTATCTATTCTCTTATTTTACTACTTCTATCTGTCTGTCAATCAACCTATCTATCTATCTATCTATCTATCTATCTATCTATCTCTCAGCCTGTTCTTATCTATCTATCTATCTTGTTTTTTTTTGTTTCTATCTCTATTTCTTTATTTCACCTGTCTACTATAGTCTTTTCATTATCTATTCTCTTATTTTACTACTTCTATCTATCTATCTATCTATTTATCTATCTATCTATCTATCTATCTATCAGCCTGTTCTTATCTATCTATCTATCTTGATTTTTTTGTTTCTATCTCTATTTCTTCATTTCACCTGTCTACTATAGTCTTTTTATTATCTATTCTCTTATTTTACTACTTCTATCTGTGTGTCTGTCTATCTATCTATCTATCTATCTATCTATCTCTCAGCCTGTTCTTATCTATCTGTCTTGTTTTCTTGTTTCTATCTCTATTTCTTTATTTCACCTATCTATTATAGTCTTTTCAATATCTATTCTCTTATTTTACTACTTCTATCTGTTTGTCTATCTATCTATCTATCTATCTATCTATCTATCTATCTATCTATCTATCTATTCTCGTATGTTTACTACCTCTCTATATATATACCTATGTATCTATTCTCTTTTTCTCCTTCTTTCAATCTATATATTCTCGTCTTTCTACTATCTATCTATCTATCTATCTATCTCTCCCCCCTCTCTCTCTCCCTCTCTCTCTCTCTCTCTCTCTCTCTATATATATATATATATATATATATATATATATATATATTATATTCTTTTCCTTACCTATTCTCTAATTCTTACTACCTCTATCTATCTATCTATCTATCTATTCTCGTATGTTTACTACCTCTATATATATATCTATGTATCTATTCTCTTTTTCTCCTTCTCTATCTTTCAATCTATATAGTCTCGTCTTTCAACTATCTATCTATCTATCTATCTATTTATCTATCTATCTAAATTATCCGAACAAATTCTTTTAAAGTATTGAGTAGCACAGGGACCGGTGCGGTACAGTAAAGAGCTGATGGTAGATGTGGCGCTCCACCTCAGACGCAAAAACAATCTCCTTGGTCCAGCACTAGTGAAAAGGTGATAGACTACTTCGCTGATTGGCTGGTTCCGACTTTAGGCTACCCCAACGACTTTACTTACTTATTTCCCCCCCCCGGCTCCTCATCTACATTCCATTACCCCTTCCATTAAAACCCCAACTTAAATCAGGTGAACATTCTGCCTAATTTCTTCCCTGTCCCCCCATTTTTGTCGTTGCGGATATTAAAGAGTCAAGATTAAGGAGGATCACGAGGGCCCACCTTAAGTCAGCATCATTTTTGGGGTGATGAAATCACGGGACCAGTTAAATAGGTAGGCAGAACAATACGTTGTGGTTGAAATGTTGGAAAGGTTGTCATGTGGGCAACCTATTAATACTAGATGTCATGTATGCAAGGGTTTTTCTTTTCGGGCCCTTAGGGTCAAATTAGTAAAAAGGCGGTGGAAGTGGTTTTGACAAAAGCCAAAGACTTACATCTGAAAGAAATGAATAGAGACAACTTGAAAAAAGAGATTCCGATACATCTCTAAAGGAAAATCCATTGAAATTCGAATTATTGAAATATATATAATATATATATATATATATATATATATATATATATATATATATATATATATATATATATATATATATGATAAAATGAAAAAACAAAGGATGTTTACAACTGCATGGGCTCATCAGGAGAGAGTGTGCAAACCGTTTCGGGGCCTTTCTCTCGACGGTTTAAAAGCAACACCGACCCTTCCTCACTAATATGAGGACCCACGCAATATCATGCATCGACCGCACGTGGGTCGGTCATCAACAAAAATAAGACGGGAAAAATGACCGTTAGCAAAAACAGAACGCTGCTAGTCAAACGTTGGAATTAATCAAAAAATGCGCTGTCTATATTAAAAATAAAATGAATTTTATTTAAAAATAAAATGAATTCCATTTAAAAATAAAATGAACCCCATTTTTAATTTTAAAAATAATCAGAAGCATTATAGTTATAAAATAAGACTCAAAAAAGTCTGGTGTAGAGTAATTTAAAAAAGTGTAAATTTGTATAAAAAGTGTATATAAATATCAAATTATTTTGTGATACAATCCAACTGTAAAATAAGTAGCCCACTTATATAGGTAAATCCGTGGTGTTTATGGATAAATATTGAAGGAGTAAACATTCATATGTAAAGTTTTTCGTAGATTATATTTTCGTATATTTTCACACACCACACACACACACACACAACACACACACACACACACACATATAATATATATATATATATAATATATATATATATATATGTTTTAATGTATGAGTAGTAGCTTACCGGTGGGTATGAGTACGATAGTTGGAAGCGCACAGTATCCAGGGGTTAAGACTGAGAAAAAACAAATAGAAAGGGCTCAATACAAGGTAGAGCAAAAATTTATTTATATAATAGATAGAAGTAACCTACTCGAGTTTCATCAATTGATTCTTCAGGGTTACATCCCAACGGATCTGAAGAATCAATCGATGAAACTCGAGTAGATTACTTCTATCCATATATATATATATATATATATATATATACTTTTTATATATAAAGTAAGTAACTATCTTACTTTATATATAGAAATATATATATATATATATATATATATAATATATATATATATATAGATTTGAAATAATTTTATTACTAAACTTTTAAATCCTTCCTTATTTCCGTTGCTTTTTTCAAATTAGTTGAATAGGGAATTCGCCTGGTGACGTAGTTTGAATATGTCTTTCTTTTCTAGTCTGTCAAAAAAAAAATGGCTACAGTTAAGAGATACCTTTTTCGCCGACCGATTTTTTGTGGCGGAAATTTGAAACTGCAACATCAAAATTTTTCCTTCTTTGCAACATCAAAGATTTACATTTGGAATTCATATCACAGGACTACAAAATTCTAAAAATTAAAAAAATATATAAATAAAAATCTGTTTTCAAATGCCTTTAAAGTAATAAAAAATTTCATCATTCGCATCTGATGAGTCGGGAGATTTAGACTATTTGTCTAAGCTCCCTGAAATAGACTATAACGCTAAATCTCTAAGTCTTTTGTTATTTCTTTACACTTATATACATATATATATATATATAATGAGAATCTTTAGCAATATATGAATATATATACAGCCAAACAAACGCACATGTAAATAGATATGAAAACACAACTAAATATATATTTTATACATATATATTTACATACATTTGTATTCATATTAATGTAAGTGTATTGATATATACCTACGTTCTATTTATTGGTTCATGTACATACAACTCAAACATTCTGATACTATTCAAATGAATGTAGTACGGAATTCTGTCCCTACACTTTTGGAACAGTACATTATGAAAGTCAGCATAGGGGAAAAAGCAGCCAACTATGAAGCCGACACTGAAAACGAGGTATTTGGGCAATTAAGTTTATTCCCCATTCTCTTACTGTTAGAAAAACAACACACACACACCATACACACACACACACTACGCACGCACACACACACTCATACACACACACACAAGCGCGCACACACACACACATACATACACACATACACACATATATATATAAGTGGCCAGGTAGGGTTGTGGTGGAAGGATTCTATTCCTGATCTTTTTAATATAATACATTAAAAAATTGGTAATCCCTGTGGAGAGCTCTAAGTATATTAATTGCATGATTATAGACAAAGCCAAAATTGTTAGGATTGATAAAGAAAAGGCTTAAATATTGGCCATGCTAAGAGTTATACATTTATTTCAACTATAAAGAGACCAATATTCTCAAAATCTTATATATATATATATATATATATATATATATATATATATATATATATTATTATGTGTATAGAAATAACAATTATTATAATAATAAATCTGCTCAACTTAAGTATTGAGCACTTTGTATTTGTTATAACGCTGACTTATCCAGGTAATACTTATATCAACCAAATATTGAAACTAACTCAATATTTTTAACGATAAGTCATTCCCTTTATATATATATATATATATATATATATAGAGAGAGAGAGAGAAAGAGAGTGAGAGAGTGAGAGAGACAAAGAGAGAGAAAGAGAGAGAAAGAGAGAGAAAGAGAGACAGAGAAAGAGAGACAGAGACAGAGAAAGACAGAGAGAGAATGAGAGAGTGAGAGAGACAAGAGAGAGAAGAGAGTGAGAGAGAGAAAGAGAGAGAGAGAGAGAATGAGAGAGAGAGAGAGAGAGAGAGAGAGAGAGAGGAGAGAGAGAGAGAGAGAGAGAGAGAGAGAGAGGAAAGAGAAGAGGAAGAAAGAGAGAAATAGTTGTATATGTCAAAATTGACTGGGGCGAATTTATGTGTACCATCAATGCAATCTTTCTTTTTTTACTGCTGAGGTCTATCTTTTGCTCTGTTCATTATCATCGACACTTCACATTAAAAATGTATCATAAAGAAACATTCCGCGGCGACCTCATAAACATTTGATATTATATGCTACCGGTTTTATGTCTTTGCAGTAGGAGGAAACCGTCTTCCCTTAATAGGGTTCAAAAACGGACATTAAAAAATGGCTACCGTCATACGAATGATTTCAGAAATGATCAATGTTTTCACATGTTGAGCTTGTTGCGTGTATATCATCATCATCATCATCATCATCATCATCATCATATAGTGCTAGTAGCACTGATATCCATTATAATCATCACCAGCCGTCCCTATCATTTATTGCCACCGGCAGGTCCTCTGTGCGACATCCAGTATCTGCACATAGCTGGTTGGTGTAAGTCTTTATTGGACGGCCCGCTCTGGCGTTCCCATGTGCTGGCTTCCACAGAAGAACGTCGCTTATGAGTTCGTCCTTGTTTCTCCAGCCGTGTTCGCCTGACTCTGATGGTTTGTGTCATAGAGGAAAAGTGGCCATACAACGGCATCTTGGAAGAATTACATGAAAACAAACGTCCGTCGTCCACGAAAGTCGCAGTAGTTATGAGTAGTTATGGCCAGTACTGCCGGTTTAAGTATTGTATCAGCAGCAGAGTACAGCCAGCGATTGGCCAAGAGTTTGATCACTTGGTTCTTGCCGAGTTAGTACAAATCCCAGTAAACTTAACCAGTGGTCAACTCATTTTTCCACTCAATTAATGACATGCCATCCGCCCATTCATTAGTAATCACTTACTAAGCTTAGCCTAGTTTAGCAAAAGGACATAAGTATCGTTCATTCAGTAGGGAATAACATCCTTTCGGGAAAAAAAAATTATGTCACGTGGACAAATGAAATCAAATTCGTTGAAACTCAATAGCGTATCTTACGATGAGGCAAAACCCCGACACCCACCAAAAGACAGACGCAGGGTGAGCCACTGGTAAATAGCAGGGAAGACAGGGCTCTTTAACTTTGGTACCGAAACTATTCCAGGGGAAAGAAAACTCTGAATTTAAACGACTTCCCCTAAAAAAAATGACATTGTGTCACATATTGTCTATGGTGGAGAGGTTCGGTAAATTTATATAATTTAACCGACTAAAATGTAGAGCTTAAACTGT
Organism: Doryteuthis pealeii; assembly: GCA_023376005.1. Taxonomy (NCBI): domain Eukaryota; kingdom Metazoa; phylum Mollusca; class Cephalopoda; order Myopsida; family Loliginidae; genus Doryteuthis; species Doryteuthis pealeii. The sequence continues at coordinate 2,011,448 of CM042155.1, forward strand.
ACAAAGAAGAAACATCCAGAAAGGCATGAACTAGTATTCTATGTTCAGGGAGATTGACTCATTCATACCATAAAAGCTTAATAATTTGACAGGTCTCTCTCTATATATATATATGAGGGTGGATCAAAAAGTAATACCATTTTGTTTAGGACAGCTATATTTACCCACAAAAGAAAATGTATCATACATCAAAAGGAAGCTGGTCCTCTGTGGAACACATCCCTACTTCTCCACATAGTCACTGTTTCTCTCAATAGCAATCTTCCACCGTCGAATGAGAGAATGTTTCCCTGTCCCGTAAAATTCGGTTGACTGTTCTTTGAGCCATTTCTTCACTACAGGTTTCACTTCCTCGTCACTGGAAAAGCGCTTTTAGACTATCATATCTTCGACGCCATGAAAATGGGTTTGAGAGGTAAACATTATTCCAGAACTTCGAACCGGACCCTTTATTTAACCCAATGGGTTAGATTGTTCTCATTCCGTTTAACCATGAACGGGTACAAGTGATAAACTATATTAGGTATTCTATGTTATTTCGCCCGTAGTCAGGACTGAACCTGCAACCTACACATGATTACCACATGAAGGCTTCCGAGATAGACAAGAAGGTTACCGTGTTTGACGAGAAGGTTTCCAAGCTTGACAAGAAACATCCGAATAAGACCGTTGGGTGTATCTGCTGAAATGTTGTGTATATAACAATAAAGTTGAGGACAACAGTCCGAAAAATCTAAATAACACAAATTGTGTAAATTGTGCTTTCTAATGCCGTTGTAATTTCATGAGGAGGAATAGGTTATTAATCTTGGTTAAATAATGTAAATCTCGTGTCAAAGAAAATTCAATGTATTCACATTCGGAGACATTGAAGGCCCGTTATTCTGTTGCTAGGGGGGGGGGCATTGGCATTCATCATTTTTGTTGATATTCACGAACAGACTGCTGGGTCTTTATTCAAGGGACAATGCATACCGAAATGAGAGAGAGAGAGGGGGAGAGATAGGGAGAGAGAGAGAGAGGGGAGATAGAGAGAGAGAGGGGGGGGGGGGAGAGAGAAACCATGAGGAATAGAGACAGGTGACTTAGTGCGCAGGTGTGTGCGTGCGTGTGTGTGTATTTGTGTGCGTTTGTGTGTGTATGTGTGTATGTTGTGTGTGTGTGTATCTGTGTGTGTATCTGTGTGTGTGTGCGTGTGTGCGCGCACGTGGTGTGTGTGTGTGTGTGTGTGTGTGTGTCTGAAGTATTTGCCAAGCAGCCATTTCATGTTTCTCAGAAATACTGATTACTTTGCATTTCTCTCACGCAGACACACCAGGCACAGACACACATACACGCGCACACACACACACATACACACACACACATACACACACACACACGCACACACACATACTCTCTCTTTCTCCTTCTCTCTCTCTCTCTCTCTCTCTCTCTGTCTCTCTCTCGCTAAAATTCTTATACAATACATACAATTTGATTTGTTTGAAAGATTTGAAGAAAAATACAGACACAAAGGATAAGTGTAATTGTATGTATGTATGTATGTATGTATCTATCTATCTATCTATCTATCCGAATAGGTTGATATCTATCTATCTATCTATCTATCTATATATCTATTTCAGCTTGCTCATATCTTTCTTTCTTTCTTTCTTTCTTTCTTTCTTTCTTTCTTTCTTTCTAAACACTGGATCGTAGGCGAAATAAACATTATTCGTTTATAAACTTGAGTGTTTAAATTTTTTTACAATATTACATACTATCGGATACACTTCCATTTTTTTCTTCACATCCTATCTCTCTATCTATCTATCTCAGCTTTCTCGTATCTATCTATCTATCTATCTATCTATCTCAGCTTTCTCGTATCCACCTATCTATCTATCTATCAATTTATGTATCCCAGTCAAATGTTCAAATCTATCTATCTATCTCAGCTTTCTCATATCTCATTATCTATCTATCTATCTATCTATCTATCTATCTATCTATCTATCTCTACCTGTTAAGATCTGCCTATCTTTCTGGTGTATAATCAATATTCGATTACTATTTCTCTGAATGTTTGAGATGAGGCTTGATGATTAGTATTATCTGCGTTATTCGGACTATGGTCCTCATCTTCATTGTTTGCTGTACAACATTTCGGCCGATATGCCCTCCGAGTTTCTTCAGATATTTCTTGTCGGTTCAAAGTTCCATGATGGCTCCCGATTACGACAAGAAAGTTCCCGAGTTCGAAAAGAAGGTTCCCGAGTCCAAGAAGGTTCCCGAGTTCGACAAGAAATACCTGAAGAAGGTCGGAGGGCATGTCGGCCGAAACGTTGTACAAATAACAATGAAGATGGGGACAATAGTCCGAATAACGCAGATAATACTAATATTCGATTAGACAAAAATTAATCTCCACTCATTATGTCTGACGTTAAATAGTTACAAAATTCTCTTCATCCTTGATTCGGTGATTGAATATTGCTTAACTAAATTTCCGTTTTTCGAAATTATCTTCATTGTTGACAATGTTTGCTTTTTTTATAAAAAAAAGTGTGAAAATGTAAATTCGTAAAACTTCTTGTTACGCATTAGCAATTTACCACTTTGTTTTAAATTTTCTTTTTTTTTTTTAATTTTTGAAGTCTTTTTTTTCTTCTTTTGATGAGAGAAAATAAAATTTAACATGATCTTATAAAAAAGAAAAAGAAAAAACTTGTGTAGTCTATTTATCGCTTTCTTTCTTTCTTTCTTTCTTTCTTTCTTTCTTTCTTTCTGTCTTTTCTCTCTTTTTTTCTTCCATTCATTCTTTTTCTGTTTTCTACTTCTTTATCTTTCCATACATCTGCTTATTTCACTTTGTCTTTCTTCCATTCTTTCTTTCTTTCTTTCTTCTTTCTTTCTTTCTTTCTTTCTTTCTTTCATTCTTTCTTTCTTTCTTTCTTTCTTTCCATTATTTTTTTTCTTTTTTATCTTTCCATCTTTACTATTATTGCAATTTCTTCTTCTTCTTCTTCTTCTTCTTCTTCTTCTTCTTCTTCTTCTTCTTATTATTATTATTATTATTATTATTATTATTATTATTATTATTATTATTATATATTTCATATATATGTTTATCATCCCTTTTTCTTTTTTTTTTTTCTTTCTTTTCTTTCTTTCTTTCTTTCTTTCTTTCTTTCTTTCTCTTTCCATCCATTCTTTTTCTTTTGTTTCGTCATCTTTGACGTTCCATATTTCCTCCTTCTTTCTAAAAAAATCTTATCTTTATTATTTTTCTTTCGTCCGTCCGTCTGTCCGTCCGTCCATTTCTTTTTTTTTTTTCTTTTTCTTTTTCTTCCTTATAATTCCATCTTTCTTTCTTTCTTTCTTTCTTTCTTTCTTTCTTACATCTCATTACTCCCCGTCTTTCTCCCTTTCCCTTTCTTTCTTTCTTTCTTTTCGTTCTTTTTTCTCTTTCTCTCATCTTATTTTTCTCTGTTCTTTCTTTCTTTCCTTCCTTCATTCTTTCTTTCTCACGTGAGTCCGCCAATCCTGCACTCGACCGGGTCAAATCCAGCATCTCCTCCTTAAGGAAACTGCAGGGCTTAATTCAAGCCGGCTTAAACCTGTCTTATTTTGCATTTCATGAGCAGAATAATTCTCTCGTTAGCGTCATGGGATCAGTGGAGTACTCATTAATCTGGTCATGATCTTTAACAGGACATTTTGCAAACATGGAATTCGGACCAAATATTAAAACAAGGAGGACAGGATATTGTTGAGATTTTGTAATATAATGTGTGTGTTAAAAGTCCACTCCTACTTATAGACGGCGAGAACCATGTGATCAAACTCTTGGCCAATCGCTGGCAGTACTTTACTGCTGATACAATACTTAAACCGACTGTACTTGCCATAACTACTTCGACTTTCGTAGACGACGAACATAGGATTAAATCACTGGACCTTTAACAATACGCAGGATAGGACTTATTCGCTTACCAAGACTTCAAAATGTTGTAACCTAACAAAGGTTACTAAATGAGAAATAACCAAACGGAGGTTCGAAATGAAATGGAATCTTTATAACATTAACAAAATACAATACTCGCCAGCGGCGGGAAGAAGGTAAACCACTACTAGTGGTATAAGACTACTCAGTCAGTATAATACTCCCGTATTTATGAGGATTGGGATATACCCATTAATGTTCATAGACAGGGTATATAACAAAGGTTACTAAATGAGAAAAAAACAAACGGAGGCTGGAAAGGAAATGGAATCATTATAACATTAACAAAATATAATACTCGCCAGTGGCGTGAAGAAAGGTAAACAACTGCTAGTGGTATAAGACTACTCAGTCAGCATAATACTCTCGTATTTATGAGGATCTGGACATACACATTAATGTTCATAAGTAGGGTATATGAGGATTGGGAGATACCCATTAATATTCATAAGTCGGGTATATGAGGATTAGGACATACCCATTAATGTTCCTATGTAGGGTATATGAGGATTGGGACATACCCATTAATGTTCATAGGTTGGGTATGTAACAGAGATATAGAACTTTGTAAAATGTATTTGAACAAACGGACAATTCACTAATATCCACCCTGAAATGGCCTTATTCCTTACAGAGATAAATTTCATCAATATCGAATGAAAGAAAAGGGTCGAATTTCGATCATTCATACCTTTAAGCATTCCTAATCGGCAGCTAGGATGACACAGTAAAGATGTATTTTCAAGAACCTGATAGGTTTATTTACCTGTCGTTCGATACAGATCGATATGTCACCCATTTACTGTGACATCTGCAACTAGTCAGTGTCTATTACTTAACACGACCGATAAACGTTTCCTTTTTTGTTTAGATTACGAAGGTAATCCCAAAGGTATGCTCTTCAAAATATTTAGAAATCACAGAAACGTTTATTGTTTATTTTCAATGATCTTTACATCTTATTTTAATGGAGATTTTGTGTCTGTCTGTAACTGAAACTACATCACCACCGACGTCACAATTCCCTTAGTTATTTACGTTATATTCTCAATAGTTATTACATAATCATTATTTAATCTTAATTAGCATCTTATTTGTTAACAATGTATTTATAAATGTCTAGCTGAGATAGATTTGCCTCAAAACAGCCCTTATTATTAATGTGTTTATAATCCTGCGATGAGTGTTATATATCATTAAGAAATAAAGTTTTACATAGTATATGGTGTGAATAATTTGAATACCGGTTTTAATAAAACCATGTTTAATAAATAATTGATAAATAATACCCAGGTTCAAACCCTGAACGAGGCTGTTTACATTTCACATAGGTCTAATACCATTGGTAAAGGTATGAATCTAACTATTCACCATCCAGCTACGGGTAAATAGTAGGGCAGACTAGTCTTTTTAGTCTTGGTGTGGCAGCCAGTTTCGGAGAAGGAATAGTTTTAATCCCATCTAGTTGTAAACCTGAAGAGGGATGGACTCTGCAGTGCTATTTCTGCCCAAAGCACCCTACATGAGTAGCGCCTCCCCGAAACAAAACCAGGTTACAGGGACCAGGGGGAGAAGTAAATCTATACATAATATATATACATATTAATATAAAGACAGTTGTGTGTATGTATGTATTACGTATGTACGTCCGGAGTAAACTCCGAAAATAAAACAATTAATGACAAAGTAAATATATGAAAACATTCACTATCACCAGAGCTTGCTTTTTGAGCAAAAACAATGAAGATTTTGATTTATATTCGTGAAGGTAATTAAAAATTAGAATTTGAATAGTAAGAGAAGGGTTGCGTTCGTGATTAAAACATAAACCAATTATGTAAGACCCAAACAATCAATGGATCTGCGAGATCTACTCAGGCAATGCCGGGTAGCCGATTCTAGTAGCATATATAAAGGGCAGCTGTGTGTAAGTATATATGGGTGTATGTCCGGAGGAAACTAAACTACCAAAACAAACAATTAATAACAAAGTATATATATATATATAATATATATATAATATATATATATATATATATATATTATATATATATGTGTGTGTGTGTGTGTTGAAAATGGAAAAAGGAATTGAATCCGACAATATTTTTTTTTTCATTTTATTTATTTATTTATTTATTTTTTTGTAATAAAAAACTATTTTGTACCATAACCCCTAGAAAAACCAAATATCCAAATCATAAAGGTCTATCTCAACATTCTATTTCAGCGTTCCAAATTTAAAAAAAAATTCGATTTTCGAATATTTCCAAAAATCTCTGTTGTTTTTTTCCCAACGAATTTTTTCATTCAAAATAAATGTTAATTCTGATGAAGGTCGATTCTTCTATGTGTGCGAAATATTTTCACACACATAAACTGACCGAAACACATGTGTAAGTGATATCGATTAATGTGATATCGATTAAAATTCATTTCATCCATCTACATTTCTTTTCTTTACTCATTTTTCCTCATATATATATATATATATATATATATATATATATATATATATACATTCACTATCACTAAAATTTGGTTTTGTGCAAAAACAACGAAGATTTGATTTATATTCGTGAAGATAATTAAAAAATAAAATTCGGATAGTAACAGCATGGATTTTTTTGCACTTAATATTTCAACTCGCAGACATTCATTTTTCTTTTCATAATGTCTGTACACTTTTTTCTAACGCCCCCACCAGGCCGAATCAGCGCAAGCTCATTTTTTTACGTAGGAATTTTTAATGGGGCATCTTGCAAGGATCGAACTTGCGATTCAGTAATAATGAATCTGCAAGACTACCCCCCCCCCATCACTACCCAGGCAACACCGTGTTGTTGCGTCTAGATTGATAGATTAATAATATTCTTATATGTATTTGAAGCGCGTGGTGTAATGGTTAAAGTCATGGAAAATGGACTCGTCGCCCCGAGTTCAAATCCTGGACGTGGTAATTGCATTTCACTTAGCGCTAATACCCTTGGGAAAGGTATGAATCCTACTCTCCCTCCAGCTATGGGTAAATAGCAGGGCATACTGGGTTCTTTAACCATGGCTAGGTAACCAGTCTAGGAGAAGGAAAACTCTGAATTCAAACCAGTTGAACTCCGCTTAAGAAATTGACCTTGTGTCACATCCTGCTCGTGCGGAGGGGTTGGTAAATATATATATATATGTATTGTATTTCATTTAAAAAAAAATAGTCTTAAGATTTGAATGGTCCCCATCCTTTTGTGGTGAGAGGCATCGAAATAAAGTTTACTTCTATTAAAAAAAAATATCTCAGGGAGGGTTAATTCTGTTGAGATTCTCGAAGCCATTGTTGAATGAAGCTTAATCCAAGTCTGCATTTTTTTAGGCATATCAACCTAGGTGGGTCATTTAATGCCAACAAAGTTTTGAAATAAATTAATTCTTGATGGGTTGTCAATATATTTCTTTAAACACGTTTTTTTTTATATTCAACCCACAGATGGGACTCTAACAGGTACTACCATCTGGGAGAAATGGTAATGAAGGGTTACTCTACAATCTCCAGAGCTCGATAACTGGAACCTCACCATCAGATAGAGTTTAACGTCATACCCAGGACATGAAGACTCTCAGCCACCGCCTTCTAGCAAGGTCATTTTTTAAGTGCGGTTTAATAGCTTTAAATTCAAAGGTTTCCTTCTCCAGGACTGGTTGCCATACCAGGTTAAATAACCCATTCTGCCCTACTATTTAAGTATAGATCGAGGGAGAATAGATGGATTCACAACATTCCCAATTGTATTAGCGCTATGGGAAATGCAAACAACCTCGTCCAGGATTTGAACTCGTGTGGCTAAAAGTTTGTATGGTGTATCTGAATTCCTAAGTGTAAAAACTGACTAATGGAATGCGTGCGTACGATTTGACCATCCCTGGTATTACACAACTATGCAAATACACTCACGCATGAATGAATAGAATGTTTGTGTAACTATATATATATATATATATATATATATATATATTGTAGGCATATGTTATTAAAGATGACAGACAAGTATTTGGAGTTGATTTTTTATTGTCAGCTTTTTCATATTCGCGGATGAAAGCTGTTTTGAAATTAGCCGAAATCTCTGATGTGTGTATGACCACGCCGAATAGTATAACATTTTTTCTGGGATCAATGAATTTTTTTTTGAATGAGGGCGTTCAGCGCCTGTAATTGACGTCATGATTAATTGTGTCGTCCATTGGTACTGATTTGTGTAGAAATCACAGATCAGGATCACGTGACTAGGAATCGCCGGGCTGTAAACCTATACTGCTGTGTCAGGTGCATTTAAGTATTCCTAAATTAAGAAAGAATTTTGTTATGTGAGAAGTGTGTTTTTTAAAAAATGAATACAGTTCCTAATAATCCGATAAGGAAAATCCTTGGTTGTCATCTTTGATAAATATACCTACAAGAACATCTGCTGCCTAAACACACACACACACACACACACACACACACACACACACACACATATATATATATATATATATATATATATGTATATATGAGATTGTTGTTAATTAATGCCTGAGGAAAATATCAGAAGATCTGAAACACGTATCGCAAATGTAAAAATAATAATAATAATAATAAAAAAAATAAACATAATCCATTTTGCGGACCTTCTTTTTGTGATATATATATATATATATATATATATATATATATATATATATATATATATATATATACATTATATATATGTATATACATAGACATTCGAATAGATTAACTTAACTGTTAACCCTACACTTAAACAATGACAGACAACGGACGATCAGTTGGTTATTTAATTTAATATATGAACGGCTGTTAAATTTCCTCAAGAGTGGCAACACATGACTCGGACTAAATTTTAAAAAAAGTAGAATAAAAGAATAAGAAAAAAGGTATCTGGTTTCACCCAATTTAAGAATAATAATAGACTCCTCATTTTGCATCTGAAGATGGAAACGGTTCATAATAATAGATGATATTTTTCTAAAATGCAAGATATATTCAAATTTGCTCCTGCATAATGACGATGGCTTTTACACAAAAATTTATTTAACATTCTCTGCAACGCTTTAAGGATTATGTTGTTCTTATATTTTACAGCATATCTACCCTTTTCAAGTCATTTAATGCCGAATCAAGGAATTTTGATAAACAAAGGATTCAGGTTGCTCACATTACCTGCTGTTGCTTAAGTGGTCACTTAATTAAGTACTGAACAGGCTCATCACTACTTAACTTCGGTGATCTAGCAAGAACTGATGCTTTCAGCGTGACTGTAATGTGTAAGCAAATTAGGCTAGCAGCCTATTATTATTAGTGAGTTCGTTTCACACTGAGTGCACCGCCATATCACCGGTCCTGTGCCGAACTAAGCTCATTTTAGTAAATGACAATATTGCCCATAAAAACGCATTCCTGTCTACAGTGAACGAGGGAGTTCATCCTCTTTTCGCTAGCGCTAAACCAGGGGTATTGTTTTTGCATCTGAGATGGAGAGCTACAACTACCGTCAACTCCCCAATTTACCGCACATATCAGAATACCCAATTTATACTGCTCATGCGCTGAGTTGGCGGGGTCCTGTATTGAGTCATGAACCTTGCGATTCCTCGGCGTGAGCTCTACCGACTGAGCTAGATCCTAATTAATATATTTCTCATTAATCTTTTTATTTTTAAATCCTCGTGGTTATACTTCTTCTCACTTTCACAGAATTCGAACCGAGCCCTTTATTCAATCCATGGAGGCATGCAGTTCTCATTCCTCAAACTATAACTGGGTACAAGTGTTAAGCTCTGTTAATTATTATTCTATGTTACTGTTGCCCTTGACCAGGATTGAACCTGCAGCCTAGAGATAACTGTCACTTAGAACTGTATTAACCCAACACCTATATCAGGATTGAACCTGCAGCCTAGAGATAACTGTCATTTAGAACTGTATTAACCCAGCACCTATATCAGGATTGAACCTGCAGCCTAGAGATAACTGTCACTTAGAACTGTATTAACCCAACACCTATATCAGGATTGAACCTGCAGCCTAGAGATAACTGTCATTTAGAACTGTATTAACCCAGCACCTATATCAGGATTGAACCTGCAGCCTAGAGATAACTGTCACTTAGAACTGTATTAACCCATCACCTATATCAGGATTGAGGCTGCAGGTTCAATCCTGATATAGGTGTGGGTTAATACAGTTCTAAGTGACAGTTATCTCTAGGCTGCAGGTTCAATCCAGTTAATACATCCAGCTCTAGGCTGCAGGTTCAATCCTGATATAGGTGCTGGGTTAATACAGTTCTAAATTGACAGTTATCTCTAGGCTGCAGGTTCAATCCTGATATAGTGTTGGGTTAATACAGTTCTAAGTGACAGTTATCTCTAGGCTGCAGGTTCAATCCTGATATAGGTGCTGGGTTAATACAGTTCTAAATGACAGTTATCTCTAGGCTGCAGGTTCAATCCTGATATAGGTGTTGGGTTAATACAGTTCTAAGTGACAGTTATCTCTAGGCTGCAGGTTCAATCCTGGTCAAGGGCAACAGTAACATAGAATAATAATTAACAGAGCTTAACACTTGTACCCAGTTATAGTTTGAGGAATGAGAACTGCATGCCTCCATGGATTGAATAAAGGGCTCGGTTCGAAATTCTGTGAAAGTGAGAAGAAGTATAACCACGAGGATTTAAAAATAAAAAGATTAATGAGAAATATATTAATTAGGATCTAGCTCAGTCGGTAGAGCTCACGCCGAGGAATCGCAAGGTTCATGACTCAATACAGGACCCCGCCAACTCAGCGCATGAGCAGTATAAATTGGGTATTCTGATATGTGCGGTAAATTGGGGAGTTGACGGTAGTTGTAGCTCTCCATCTCAGATGCAAAAACAATACCCCTGGTTTAGCGCTAGCGAAAAGAGGATGAACTCCCTCGTTCACTGTAGACAGGAATGCGTTTTTATGGGCAATATTGTCATTTACTAAAATGAGCTTAGTTCGGCACAGGACCGGTGATATGGCGGTGCACTCAGTGTGAAACGAACTCACTAATAATAATAGGCTGCTAGCCTAATTTGCTTACACATTACAGTCACGCTGAAAGCATCAGTTCTTGCTAGATCACCGAAGTTAAGTAGTGATGAGCCTGTTCAGTACTTAATTAAGTGACCACTTAAGCAACAGCAGGTAATGTGAGCAACCTGAATCCTTTGTTTTATCAAAATTCCTTGATTCGGCATTAAATGACTTGAAAAGGGTAAGATATGCTGTAAAATATAAGAACAACATAATCCTTAAAGCGTTGCAGAGAATGTTAAATAAATTTTTGTGTAAAAGCCATCGTCATTATGCAGGAGCAAATTTGAATATATCTTGCATTTTAGAAAAATATCATCTATTATTATGAACCGTTTCCATCTTCAGATGCAAAATGAGGAGTCTATTATTATTCTTAAATTGGGTGAAACCAGATACCTTTTTCTTATTCTTTTATTCTACTTTTTTAAAATTTAGTCCGAGTCATGTGTTGCCACTCTTGAGGAAATTTAACAGCCGTTCATATATTAAATTAAATAACCAACTGATCGTCCGTTGTCTGTCATTGTTTAAGTGTAGGGTTAACAGTTAAGTTAATCTATTCGAATGTCTATGTATATACATATATATAATGTATATATATATATATATATATATATATATAATATATATATATATATATATATATATATATCACAAAAAAGAAGGTCCGCAAAATGGATTATGTTTATTTTTTTTATTATTATTATTATTATTTTACATTTGCGATACGTGTTTCAGATCTTCTGATATTTTCCTCAGGCATTAATTAACAACAATCTCATATATACATATATATATATATATATATATATATATGTGTGTGTGTGTGTGTGTGTGTGTGTGTGTGTGTGTGTGTGTTTAGGCAGCAGATGTTCTTGTAGGTATATTTATCAAAGATGACAACCAAGGATTTTCCTTATCGGATTATTAGAACTGTATTCATTTTTTAAAAAACACACTTCTCACATAACAAAATTCTTTCTTAATTTAGGAATACTTAAATGCACCTGACACAGCAGTATAGGTTTACAGCCTCGGCGATTCCTAGTCACGTGATCCTGATCTGTGATTTCTACACAAATCAGTACCAATGGACGACACAATTAATCATGACGTCAATTACAGGCGCTGAACGCCCTCATTCAAAAAAAAAATTCATTGATCCCAGAAAAAATGTTATACTATTCGGCGTGGTCATACACACATCAGAGATTTCGGCTAATTTCAAAACAGCTTTCATCCGCGAATATGAAAAAGCTGACAATAAAAAATCAACTCCAAATACTTGTCTGTCATCTTTAATAACATATGCCTACAATATATATATATATATATATATATATATATATAGTTACACAAACATTCTATTCATTCATGCGTGAGTGTATTTGCATAGTTGTGTAATACCAGGGATGGTCAATCGTACGCATTCCATTAGTCAGTTTTTACACTTAGGAATTCAGATACACCATACAAAACTTTTAGCCACACGAGTTCAAATCCTGGACGAGGTTGTTTGCATTTCCCATAGCGCTAATACAATTGGGAATGTTGTGAATCCATCTATTCTCCCTCGATCTATACTTAAATAGTAGGGCAGAATGGGTTATTTAACCTGGTATGGCAACCAGTCCTGGAGAAGGAAACCTTTGAATTTAAAGCTATTAAACCGCACTTAAAAAATGACCTTGCTAGAAGGCGGTGGCTGAGAGTCTTCATGTCCTGGGTATGACGTTAAACTCTATCTGATGGTGAGGTTCCAGTTATCGAGCTCTGGAGATTGTAGAGTAACCCTTCATTACCATTTCTCCCAGATGGTAGTACCTGTTAGAGTCCCATCTGTGGGTTGAATATAAAAAAACGTGTTTAAAGAAATATATTGACAACCCATCAAGAATTAATTTATTTCAAAACTTTGTTGGCATTAAATGACCCACCTAGGTTGATATGCCTAAAAAAATGCAGACTTGGATTAAGCTTCATTCAACAATGGCTTCGAGAATCTCAACAGAATTAACCCTCCCTGAGATATTTTTTT